>PVIW01012337.1:0-32611 GCA_004026585.1 Noctilio leporinus
TATCTTAATGCAGTTTTAATTTGCATCTCTCTGATGACTAGCGATGTTGAGCATTCTTTCATATGCCTCTGGGCCCTTTGTATATCTTCCTCAGTGAGTTGTCTGTTCAGGTCCTTTGCCCATTTTTTAATTGGGCTGTCTGTCTCCCTGGTGTTGAGTTGCATTAGTTCTTTGTATATTTTGGAGATCAGACCCTTGTGAAGACTACAGATTCTTAGTACTTGGCAATTTGTTCAGCACTTGGTTCAACAATTTCATTGTTGATAGGAACTCCTGGGTATTGAGCCTGAACTTTGGAGAGAATTTGATGATCAATTTCACCAGCACCTCCACTGATGCTTAGAATCACTTTTTTTTAAAATTAAATTTAATTGTTGTTGTATTATATCCATCCCCTTAGAATCTTAATTTCTGACTTTTTATCTCCAATCCTGCTGTAATGCTTGGCAGCTTCTGGTCCACAAATTCCTGCATGCGCTCGTGTTCTGTGGAATTGTTGAGAAACCTCTGAAAAGATTCAACATCTGCTGTGATCAGAAAACATGCTCCTCATGGAAAATGCCATATTTGGTTTTCTCCACTCTTCTAATTCTTTGCTGGCATCTTTAATGGCACCTTCTTTTTTCCCCCTCACAGGCATATTTCCTTTTCCCACTACCTACGAAGTGGAGCTACTTCACAAAATGGCTCCTGTCTCATTCTTTCACATACTGTTTCTTTTGGTGACTTCATCCACTTCCTTCAGGTCAACAATGACTTCTAGCTGTTGAATTCTGAATCCATAGCCCTATCTCCGACCCTCTTTCCAGTCTAGAGAGGTATTTCTGGCCACATGTGAACCATCTACCTGCCCAACATGCCAAACCCAAGCCCATTATCTTGCCCATAAAACCAGCTGCTCTTGTATCCGCGGTGACATCATGAAACATAGCAAGGCATGCCAGGACCCCTTCTATTTCTCCTCTCCCATGCATTCTTAACCAACCAGCCACTAAATTGTGCCATTCTACCTAGGAGGTGTCTCTCATCTTCATTCCATGTTCATCATCTAGGTACAGATCCTTACATCACCCACCTCGACCACAGAACCTCACATTTCATTTAATAAAGGGTGCTGGGTTAACTAGATAGTGACTAGGGCAAAATAGTCACTTAGACACTGAGTCGATTAGAGAGTAGGAAGCCAACATTAGAGAGATGTAGTAGCTGCCTCGCTCAGTGAATATCTATTTGAAACAGCTGGAAGGATATGCACCAAGATGTTATTGGAAGTTGCTTTCCATTTCCATATTTATATTTCATGCTAATTTTTCTGAAACAAGCATGTGTAGATAATGGGATAAGGACACATAACCTTACTTAGATTAACATGTATTTACACAGGTGACACACAAATGTACCATTACTATATAAAAATTCTGCAAAGGACAAAAATCAGATCAAGGACTGTAGGTGAGGGAGAGAATTGAGTACATAGGAGCATGAGGGACCTTGTTGGGGGCAATGGAAATATTCTCTACCTTGATTTTGGTGGTGGTAACATAACTGTATGCATTTGTCAAAACCCATAGAACTGTATATCTAATCAGAGTGAATTTACTGGTGGAAATTATACCACAACAAACCTGACTAAAACCTAAAGAAGAGATATGTAATATAAGTTTTTATTTTTTTATTTTTTTTTATTTTTTTTTTAAAGATTTTATTTCATTATTTTTAGAAAGAGGGGAAGGGAGAGAGGCAGAGAGGGAGAGAGGCATCAATGTATGGTTGTGTTTCACCTGCCTCCAGCCATAGACCTGACTGGAGACCTGGTTTGCAACCTGGTTATGTGCCCTGGCTGGGGAATCGAACCTGCGACCTTTGGGTTCGCAGGCCGGCGCCTTAGCCACTGTGCTACCAGCCAGGGCCTTGTAATATAAGTTTTTAGAGTGAGCCAGGCAAGCTTTATTTTTAGCCATCATGTTCCCTAACTAGTCCCTCCAATTCTACCTTCCTAACAAGAAGCGATCACTATTCACACTTTGGCATATTTCCTTCTAGTTTCCTCCTCACCCTCAACTTCCACCCTACATACACTTCTTTTGTTTGAGTTGTAACTGATATATACCATTGTATTAGCTTTAGGTGTATAACGTAGTGACTTGATGACTGTATGTATAGTGAAATGATTGCCACAATGAGTTCAACTAACATCTATCGCTATATAAAATTACAATTTTATTGTATCAGAACTGTTAAGATCTACTCTCTTAGCAACTTTCAAATATACAATACAGTATTGTTAGCTATAGTTACCATGCTGAACATCACATCCCCAGTACTTATTTATCTTTTTTTTTTTTTTAAGATTTTATTTATTATTTTTAGAAAGAGGGGAAGGGGAGAGAGGCAGAGAGAGAGAGAGACATTAATGTATGGTTGTTTTTCACCTGCCTCCAGCCACAGACCTGACTGGAGACCTGGCTTGCAACCTAGTTATGTTGCCCTACTGGGGAATCCAACCTGCGACCTTTGGGTTCACAGGCCGGTGCCTTATCCACTGTGCTACCAGCCAGGGCTTTATTTATCTTATAACTAGAAATGTGTACCTTTTGACCACCTTCACCCATTTTACTCACCCTGGCAACCATCAAACTGTTCTCTGTTCATTTTTTAAAAGATTCTACATACAAGTGACATTATATTGTACAATATTTATCTTTCTCCATCTATTTCACTTAACTTTTAAGGTCCATCCATGTTGTCACAACTAGTAAGAGTTCCTTTTTAATGGTTGAATAATATTCAATTGTATATATGTACCTTTCTTTTTCTACTTAATAACATAGCTTAGCAATCACTTCATATCAATTCATTTTCTTCTACAGCTTCATAGCATTCCACTGTGTGGCTATGACCTAGTTTATTAAACCAGTCTCCTTCCTGCATGCGTATGTTCAAATTATCACTGGTATTTTGCATTTACAAAATATTCCAGAATGAGTAGACATATGCATACCACTTTCACATAATGATGAATATCTTCAGGGTAAATTCCTAAAAATGAAATTGCTGGGTTAAGGGGTAAATGCACTTTTAGTTTTGTTAGGTAGGACCAAATCACACTGTACTCTCACGAGTAATATCTAAGAGTCCATAGAGCGTGTAGTCAAACTTAAGAATGCTGAGAGGAAGAAAATTATGTAGCCTTCATTTGCATTTGTCGTGTTATGAATCAGCATAATTCTTTAAAAACCTTTCTGCTGTGAGTCTCTTTACATTTAAATACTTCCCTCATACTAACTATTGCCATGTTCAATATCTTTCCTAAAGCTTGCTGACTATAAAACCCAGACTCCTTCCTGTATTCAATGTCCTCTACCATTGATCTCAATCCATCTTTCAATTGTATCTCCAACTCTTGTCCCTATCAGAAGATCAGACAGTGTGGATTCATTACCCTTAATGACACCCCAACTTTTCTTGCCTCTGAGGCTTCACTCATTTGCAGTAGTGCCCTCCTTGGGAATAGCAGCTATTTTTTCCATGAGCTGATACTTTGTATTTCAGGGTTCAGCTCAAACATCCACTCTGATTTCCCCCATTCATATTTGCTGTACTTGTTTTTAAGTCTTTCTCCCAAATAGATGGCAGATATTGTTCCAATGACTTTCTCTAAGGAAAGAGGGACATATCAAATCACTAAAGGAAGATTTTTCTTTCAACAAACACACTCATATGTTCAGTTCATCAGTCAACACCAGGAGTATGAAAACATCTGGAGAAACTTGGCATATTCTAGGGGGTGTGTATATAAGTGATGAAGAAAATGGGCAAGTTCTCTCTTTGGGAGCTTATATTTGGGGGTGAGAAGGAGACATCTGAATATATCAGTAAATAGGAAGTCAGAGAGTGAAAAGCATAATCAGAGAATTAAAATAGGATGATGTGGAGACTTGTCTTCCATTCAAGACAAAGTAAATCAATGAAACCAAAGCTACTTCTTTGGAAAAATCATTAAAATTAATAAATCTCCAGCCAGACTGATATAAAGAAGGAGAACATAAGTTACTGATGTCAGGAATGAGAGAGATGCTATCAATACAAATTTTTCAGCTATTAAATAGTAAGTTTTTACTATAAATAATTTTTCTCTAATAAATAATAATTTAGATCAAATGGACTCATTTCCTTAAAAGAAAGGAACTCACTCAAGAAGAAATGATCACTCAAATGCTTTATAACTATTTTAAAAAGTGAATTTATAGTTGAAAACTTTCTGTCAATGAAAATTTAGACCAGATAGCTTCACTGGTTAATTCTACCAAACATTAACTTCACTATTAACTAAACACTTAAAAAAGAAATAATACCAATACCATGCAAACACTTCCAAAAACTGAAGTGGAGACAATCCATTAACCATACTTTGAAGTCAACATTACTCTGATACCCAAAGCAGATTTTAAAATCCCAAGAAAATAAAACTACAGGCTAGAATCGCTCATCAATATCACCACAAAAATTCTTTAAAAACAAGCAAAATGAACACATAACACAGCATGACCCAGTGGGGGTCTATCAGAAATTCAAGCTTGGTTTAACATTAAACACTCAAATAGTAATGTCACCCTATTAATGCAAAGCTATATGATCATCTCAATAAATGTATAAAAAACACTTGATAAAATCCAAAGTCCATTTCTTTTTTCTAATTCTTTTTATTGTTTATTAGGTTCCTGTATTAGGTGAGAACATACGGTATTTGCCTTTTGCCACCTCGCTTATTTCACTAAGCATAATACTCCCCAGTTCAATCCATGCTGTTGCAAAAGGTAGGATTTCCTTCTTGTTGCTGTGTAGTGTTCCATTGTGTAGATGTACCACCATTTTTTGATCCACTCACCCACTGATGGGCACTTAGGCTGTTTCCAGCACTTGGCTATTGTAAATAGCTGCTATGAACATGAGGGTGTTTTCTTCTAAGAAGGTATTTGAGTTAATATTTATTCGTATATGGTGTGAAGTAAAGATAGAACTTCATTTTTTCCAGAACCATTTGCTGCAAGGCAGTTCTTTCCCCCATTGAGTAGTCTTGGCATCTTTGTCAAAAATCAATGTACCACAAATGTGAGGGTTTGTTTCTGGACACTCATTCTATTCCATTGATCTATCCTCATATTAGTACCACACCATCTTGATTCATGTAGCTCTGAAGTCAGTTTTGAAATCAGTAAGTATTAGTCTTCCAACTTGTTTTCCCCCCAAGATTGTTTTCATTATTCTGGGTCCTCTAAATTTCCATATGAATTTTAGGATCAACTTCTCAACTTCTTCCAAGAAGTCAGCTGGGATTTTGATGGGGACTGCAGTGAGTCTGTAGGTCAATTTGAGGAGTATAGTGATCTGTTCAGGCTGCTAAAACAAAATATCATAGGTTATGTGGCTTAAAAACAAGAAATTTAAATGTATTCTCACAGTTCTGGAGGCTAGGAAGTCCAAGATCAAGGTGATGTCAAGGTAGGTTTCATTTTGAAACCTTTTCCTTTGGTTTGTATGGAGCTGCCATCTCTATGTGTTCACATGAGTTCTTCACATATATGGGGTGGGGACAGAGACACAGAAAGCTCTTTGGTATCTCTTATAAGGGCACTAATCTCATTAGACCAGGGCTCCACACTCATAACCTGGTCTAATCTTAATCAATTCCCAAAAGCCTTATCTCCAACTGCCACCACACTGAGGGTTGAAGGGTAGGAGGACACAAACATTCAATCTATAACATGGAGTGCTGTTGTCTGAAAAATATTAGGTCTTCTGATTTTTTCCCCCAGAATTTCTTGGGGTATTTCCCTATTTTTTTGGTCTTTAATTTCTTTTGAAAATATTTTATAGTTTTTAAAATATAAGCTCCACTATATTTTGTTAAATTTACTCTGGAATATTTTATTTCTTTTGGTACTATTTTAAATGGAAATTTTTTAAAAAGATTTTATTTATTAGTTTTAGAGACTGGGGAAGGGAGAGAGGCAGAGTGGAAGAGAGATATCAATGTGTGGTTGCCTTTCACCTGCCTCCAGCTGGGGATCTGGCTGGAGACTTGGTTTGCAACCTGGTTATGTACCCTGGCTGGGGAATTGAACCAGTAACCTTTGGGTTCACAGGCTGGCACCTTATCCACTGTGCCACCAGCCAAGGTGAAATATTTTCTTTTTAAAACATATTTTATTGATTATACTATTAAATTTTTTCCACCTTTGCCTTGGTCTGTCTGGTAACCCCCTTCCTCCAGCAGTCCCCTCCTTAGTTCATGTCCATGGGTCATGCATGTAAGTTCTTGGGCTTCTCCATTTCCTATACTATTCTTGACATCCCCCCGTCTATTTTGTACCTACCAATTATGCTTCTATTTTTTTTAAAGATTCTATTTTTTATTTTTAATTATTTTTAGAAAGCGGGGAAGAGAGAGAGGCAGAGAGACATCACTGTATGGTTGCTCCCCACCTGCCTCCAGGCACAGACCTGACTGGAGACCTGTCCTGCAATCCTGTTATGTGCCCTGGCTGGGGAACCGAACCTGTGACCTTTGGGTTCGCAGGCTGGCGCCCTATCCATTGTGCTACCAGCCAGGGCCCAATTATGCTTCTTAATTGCTGTACCTTTTCCCTCATTCTCCCCCATTCCCCACCCAGCTGATAATCCTTCAAATTATCTTCATATCTATATTTCTGTTCCTGTTCTAGTTGTTTGCTTAATTTGTTTAAGATTTTATTTATTATTTTTTAGAGAGAGAGGAAGGGAGAGAGGCAGAGAAGGAGAGAGACATCAATGTATGATTGCCTTTCACCTGCCTCCAACTATAGACCTGGCTGGAGACCTGGCTTACAACCCAGTTATGTATGCCCTGGCTGGGAATTGAACCAGTGACCTTTGGGTTCTCAGGCTGGTACCTTATCCACTGAGCCACCAGCCAGGGCTTAATTCGTTTTTGTTTTTTCTTTTTTTAGATTCAGTTGTTGATAGTTATGAATTTATTACCCTTTTAATGTTTAGAGTTTTGATCTTCTTTTTCTTAAATATATCTCTTTAACATTTCATATAATAATGGCTTGGTAATGATTAATTCCTTTAGCTTTACCCTGTCTGGGAAAAACTTTCTCTGCCCTTCCATTCTAAATGATAGCTTTGCTGGACAGAGTAATCTAGGTTGCATGTCCTTGCTTTTCATAATTTTTAATACATCTTGCCAATCTTTTCTTGCCTACAGTTTCTTTTGAGAAATCAGCTGATAGTCTTATGGGAACTCCTTTGTAAGCAACTCTGCTTTTCTCTTGCTGCTTTTAAGATTCTCTTTTTCACCTTTGGCACTTTAATTATGATGTGTCTTGGTGTGGTCCTCTTTGGGTCCAGTTTATTTGTGACTTTTAGTGCCTCCTGGAGATTTATGTCTATTTTCTTCACTAAATTAGGGAAGTTTCCTTTCATTGTTTTATCAAACATGTTTTCAATGTCTTGCCCTTCCTCTTCTCCTGGCACCCCTATCATTCAGATGTTGGTATGTTTAAAGTTGTCCCAGAGGTTCCTAAACCTATCCTCATTATGTTAATTTTTTTTTTCTTCCTGCTACTCTGATTGAATGCTTTTTCCTTCCTTGTGTTCCAAATCATTGATTTGATTCTCAGCTTCATCCTTTTCACTGTTGATTCCCTGTAGCTTTTGCACTTAGTGTAACCTTCATTTCTTTCCTTATTTTTTGCTGTAAGCAGTGAGTTCTTTGAGCATCCTGATCACCAGTGTTTGGAACTCTGCATCTGATAGGTTGGTTATCTCCATTTCATTTAGTTCTTTTTCTAGGGTTTGGTTCTATTCTTTCATTTGGGCCTATCATATGTCTTTGATTGCTGTTTGTATGACACATATTTTTCTATCCTTTTACTTTTTAAAAAAGATTTTATTATTTTTAGAGAGAGGGAAAGAGAGAGAGACAGAGAGGGAGAGAAACATCAATGTATGGTTGCCTTTCACCTGCCTCCAGCTAAGGACCTGACTGGAGAACTGGCTTGCAACCTGGTTATGTGCCCTGACTGGGGATTGAACCAGCAACCTTCGGGTTTGCAGGCTGGCACCCATCCACTGTGCCACCAGCCAGGGCCTTATCCTTTTAATCCATTTGTATTTTTAATATAAAATATGTCTCTTGTAGATAAAATATAGTTGAATCTTATGTTTTTAAATCCAGTTTAATAATATCTGTCTTTTCATTTAATTTAATCCATTAACATTTAATGCTATTTTGACATGGTTGGAATTAAATGGTATTTTATATTTTTGTTGTTTATATGTTCCATGGCTTTTTTGTTACTGTTCTATATGTTTCATGGCTTTTGTTCCTCTATAATTTCTTTATTCCCTTCTTTTGCATTCAGTGACTGTTTTCTAGTGTACCATTTTATTTCCTTTAATACTTTTTTCCCACTGTATTCTTTGCATTATTTTTAGTGGCTGTTCAAGGGCTAACCTTATACATCTAAACTTACCAGAATCCACTTTAGACTTGTATTAAATTAGTTCCAGCAAGATGTAAAAATGTTACTTCCATATAGTTCTATTCACTCCTCCTATTTTTTGTGCTATTATTTTTATACATATGACATCTATATGTGTTTCAAACCCAACTATACATTGTTATAATTAACACTTAGCATAATTTTGTCTATAAAAGAAGCTAAAAAGAAAGGAAAGTATATATTTATATATTTACAGAGTTATATTAACCCTCTTATTTACCATTTCCAGTTCTCTTTTTTTGTTCCTGCATATTCCAATAACCATCGGTATTATTTCCTTTCTCCAATACAACATTGATTCTATCTACCTCTTATGTACTGTTATTATCACATATATTAATTTTTATATGTTATAGGTCTAACAAAACAATTACATTCATATTGTTTTATACAAATGGAGGAGGTGCCCTATCATGGGGGTAAGGATGACTTATCTATGGCAGAGAGAGTCTGGCACAGATGTAAGCAGGTGTTTCAATTGCATGGACATAGAGTCATTGTCTGGCTCTTCTACTTACTCAGTCAAGTATGAGGCAAGGCCGGAAGTGATAATGGAGCTTAGGACCAAAAGGGAGGGGCAGTTTAGTACTGGTGCTCTACACAACAGGCCAACTGGCTGAGAATGATGTTTGTTGGGTGAAGTTCCAAATTTACTAGTAGGTATTACACTGATTTAAACAATCAAACATTAAACTATGTTTATATATACATACAATAGTTACTTTGGCCAGAGACAAAACTTCAACTGTGTGTATAATCTGTGCATATGTTAAACCTTTCCTGTGCCTGACACACAGTAGGAGCTCTAGGGATGTTACTAAATAGATTTGAATATATAATATACATTTCTTTGCCTATAAGGAGAACTTCCTGATGAACTATAAGAAAACATAGACTTTGAGATATATTTCTTGAGTTCAGGAAAGCTTTTTGGAACTCTGTCCACACATTCTACCCAGAATCCATAGCACACAGGAGGGACACAGACATAAATATCTGGCTGCTGTGGCTCAGTGGGTTGACAGTCAGTCTGTGAACTAGAAGGTCACCGGTTTGGTTCCCGGTTGGGGCACATGCCTGGGTTGTGGGCTGGGTCCCCAAATGGGGCTGTGTGAGAGGCAACAGATTGATCTCGCACATGTTTCTCTCCCTTTCTTTCTCTTTCCCTTCCCCCTCTCTAAAAATAAAGGAATAAGATATTTTTAAAAAATCTGTCTGCACAGCTATGCACAATATAAAAATAAATAAAGGTGGACATTAGAGCAGTGAAAACATATTTTACTCGGAAACTACTGATAGTAGAGGAAAGAACTGAGCTCCCTTCTGACTTGGCATTTACAGGGAGGGAAAGAGTGGGGACTCAAATAAACAATGACAAAGGATTGGCCGGTGTAAATGCTGATTACACCAGCTGTGTCCGTTAGCTCGCAATTATGAAGGTTAGGTTTCTTTCCTACTGAGAGCCTGGGAGATAGAGGCCCTATGCTTCCTAATAGGAATGGCTTTCTGGCCCTTGGGAAAGGCTCCTGAGTTGTAGGAGATATGTATGTATGTCCAAGGCCCAGAGGAAGGATTTATAATTGTGAGCCCTTTCTAGTAAATGCTCTAAGAAAGGGCAGTCAAGGACAGCCTAAAACAAACAGTAAATTTTCCTGGCAGCCTTGAGCTTTCTCAGGCAGACATTTTGGGGGTGGGGGAGTAGGGAAGTTGGAGGTACACTGGAGTCATCCTGAGAACATGCCTTATGTTGCTAGAAGCCATGTAAGAGTTTGGACAGAGGCCTTATGTGCTGAGAGTTCTGCAGTTCAACACCCATGTGTATGCACACATGTACACACATGTTCTCATGCAGTAATTTAGTCCACTCCAGCTCTACAAGATCCATATTCAAATTCCTACTCTCCTCTGGAAACCCCATGGGTAATGGAGCACCAACTAGTCCTGAGGGCCGAATCCCGAGGACAAGGGCCCTACTGAGGAAGGATGCTGGCCACACAGTGAACCTGTGCAAGGCCCCTCCTGTCTGCGTCCACACCCATCGTTGGAGCTTCCCTGAGCCAACCACACATCCAAGGAACACAGCAAGTGGCTTCCCAGCTCCAGCCCAGCATGTGGACTTTTAGGTCCACATGGGGAAAAGGAGAAGCTCTCCAAAATGCCCATCAGTCACACAGCCTATGAATAACCAGTCCCTCCAGCACTGAGGGCACCTAACCCAGGACTGGTCTGCATGGCCAGTCCCTCTGGGCACTGCTGCAAAACACTGATGCACCACCATCCGCTCTGCCTTCCTCCTTCCACGTTCCCCAAATGGTAGGATGACCTTGCTGTAAAGATACTGAATGCCACAGTAAGCAAGCCACTTCCTTGTCAACTTCCCCCCATCCTTCTGGTTATGTCAAAGAGCAATCCTCTCTGTGTAATGCTGCTAAGTCTTTAACACAGGTGCTAGAGATTAAGCCTTTGGCAGTGAACCAAAGCCTAACTAGAATTTTTTACAGCAATGTAACTGTTCTGTTATTGTTGTATTTTTATTTAGTATGTGTGTGTATGTGTGTGTGTGTGTGTGTGTATGTACATATATATATATATATATATGTATATATATGTATATATATATATACACACACATTTTTTTGCAAGGGATGCTGGGTCTTCCTTTGGTGATAATGAGGTCAGCTCTGACTGTGCTTAGAGATGAAAATGCAGGGGCCCCTTTTACACCTCAGGGAGATGTCACCATCCTGTATCGGGAGGCTTTCCATACACGCACCAGCTTAGAATAAATGGTAACTCTCCTGCCCACTGACCTTGGGCTATTTCCTGACATCATCTGAAAAGAGCCACATTATGGGGGGTCATGCATGCTGGTAGCTGGAGGGGCTGCAGGGGAGGCAGTTTAAATGGGAAGGGGGGCTGTGTTGGGGCGCTGGATGGCGGTGAGGCTGGGGCGGACTGGAGCACAGAGCCTGCGGCCGCTGCTGTTCACCACTGGGTGGCGGACGCGTGCTCCCAGCTGCAGAACCGTAGGCTGGGACTCAGTGGCTATCTTGCATCCTGGACCAGGACATCACATGCTCCTGTCACAACCTGCCTAAGAGCCTCAGACAGCTAGGCACCTGGTACAAGGCATTCAGTCACATTCCCCTTCAATGCCAGAACATCAGGAAATGAACGTGACCCCTACCAGGATTCTTCACCTTTTTTGCACATAGACACCTTTAGAAGACTCCTGAACTCTGGCTCTTTTACCCAAATAATGTTCTCAAATGCATAAGGTATATAGGAATACATAGCAAGGTCTAGTAATTTTTTTTTAAATGATGGGTACAAGCGACTTCTCTAGCTCTCTGCAATGACTGAAATATGACATGAAAATGTCTTAAGTTTCTATGGTACTGTTAATACCACACTATGCTTTATTGCCTATATCCATCTTTGAAAAAAATTCTGAAATTTTACTTAGGATATTTAATAAGAATAAAGACTTAGTTATTTTCCCATACAAGTTCGATGACTTCATGAATTCTATCTATGAACCCCAGGTTAAGAAACTCTTAACAAAAACAGGTTGTACATATGGGAAAACTGAGCACATGGGGGTAGCTTCAGCCCCTCCATGCCAGGTCTTGTAAATAGTTTTCTGTTCTGTCTCAGCTTCAGCTCTCAGTGCTTCCTCAACCTTGACCCGTAGAAGCTGGCTATGAGCACTACCGGACAAAAGTGTAGCCCAGACCGGAGTCATTCCTAAGATAAGTGGTGGAGATTGGCAGGAACCTAAAATATCACTACATGCACCCATTTGGTTTCCAGATATTGAGGTACAGAAGGAAGTAAGTACCCAGGGCCTCACCACTCATTAGGGGCAGAGCCAAAGGTTCATCCTCTGTGTCCATACCCCCACTTGATCCTAGAGGACAAACATGGAACAGGCCAGGGGACCTTCCAGAGCCACGCTTCTTCACCAGATAGCCGTGACGGGGAGGCTGGTTTCTGCAGGTGTGGGGATAAAATTCTGAGGTGCTCACACAGACCTCCCCTAGAAAATGGCATTTAAGGCAATACTTGAAAAAGGGGGAAACCGAGGCAGGAAGAGAGCAGAGGGAAGAGTATTTTCGAAAGAACAAAGTGGCAATACACGAAGCCCTGCAGCTGGAGCAGGCCTGGCACAGGATGAGCAGGGGCGAGCACAAGAGGAAATGAGGTCAGAGAGGTAACCTGAGACTATGTCTAGAAAAGCATCCCACACCTTGACGGGACTTTGGCTTTTGTGCTGCATGAAATGTGGCCGCAGCAGAGGGTTTTGAGCAGAGAAGGGACATCACCTGACTTCTGTTTTAACCAAGATGATTACATATGTTCCAGTTTGCCAGGGCCAGTACTGGCTTACTCCTGTTGTCCAGTGTAATTATAAGCATTTCCGTTTTCTCTCAAAGCAAAATAACTCATGCTTACTTTAGTAAGATCACCTGGCTGCTGTGTTGAAAACAGAAAGAAGTGGGCAGAGGTGGAACAAGGATCAGTCCGGAGACCCCAGCCCTGACCCAAGCAAATGCCATAGGTCACATATCCATGAAGTCGCTCTATCTATAACAGAAAGGTGTGCGTGCCATAGCATTGTGGAACCTAGGCATGAAGGTCATGTGTGTGAAAAAGAAGAGTATGTAAGCCAAGGTTAACAGAACCCCTAATTTTGATTTTCACCTCCACCAAGGATGCAGCTGCAAATGTTTCTGATGGACTTCTTGTGGAAACTGAGAACCCATTTGTGTCTCTTTTGAGCTGTTGAATGATCTAAAAATTTGGGCCAAGCTATCTTCTCTGATAAGATACCTGCAGAAACCCTAGAGGATGGACAATGAATGAACCTGCTGAAAGGAAATGGTTCTTGATGGGAGCCCAGGGATGAAGGGCCAGTTCTTCGCAGCAAGGAAGCCCTCACCCGGCACCAACCCAATCTGGTAGGGTAATCTAGCGAGGCCCAAGAAAGGTGACACACAGTGACACAGGTACACAGAAATGGGGCAAGACAGGTCCTGCCAAGGTCAAGGGTTGTATAGATACTACCTAGGAAGAGGCTGGGGAGACCAGATAAGTTTGTGGATCTTCTAGGGCAGGGGTGTCAAACTCATTTTCACCGGGGGCCACATCAGACTTGCAGTTGCCTTCAAAGGGGCCGAATGGAATTTTAGGACTGTATAAATGTAAGCATTCCTTAACAGTTAAGCAATCTGGGTAGAAACAAGGTGCAGGGCCAGATAAAACAAAGTGGAGGGCCGGATTCAGCCCACGGGCCTTGTGTTGGCCACCTGTGTCCTAGGGTATCTGCTTACTTAAGAAAAAGAGGATGAAAATTATGAACATTAAAAAGACAACAAAGGTGCCAGCCTGTGAACCCAAAGGTTGCTCGTTTGATCCCCAGCCAGGGCACATAACCAGGTTGTAAGCCAAGTCTCCAGCCAGATCCATAGCTGGAGGCAGGTGAAAGGCAACCATACATTGATGTTTCTCTCCTTCTCTGCCTCTTTCCCTTCCCCTCTCTAAAAATAATACATTTTTTAAAATCTTAAAAAAAAAAAAAAAGACAACAAACTCACAACCATCAACAACAGAATCTAAAAAATAAAAACAAAGACTAAGCAGATGAACACAATCAAAGATATGGGGAACACTTGGAGGGGTATCAGCTGGGAAGGTGAAGGGGAAGAAGGTGGGAAAGGTACAGGGATTAAGAAGCTTAGTTGGTAGGTGCCGAATAGACAGGGAGATGTTAAGAATAGTATAGGCGTTGCTTCTCAGCCTTTTGGCTAAGATCAAGTGAAGACTAGTACAGGCAAAGGTAAAGCCAAAGAACTCACGTGCATGAGACAGGGACAAGAACTAAGGGGGATAGGATTGCTGGAGGGGGTACTGGGTGGAGGGGAGCAAAGGGAAAAGGACAAATGTAACAGCATAATCAATAAAAACTATATTTAAGAAATAAAAGTATAGCTACTTTAGAAAATAGTTTGTCAGTTCCTCAAAATGTTAAACTTCTAGAGTTACCAAATTACCCAGAAATTTGACTTGTAGGTATAAACTCCAGAGAAATGAAAACATATGCCTATGGAAAAACTGGTACACAAATGTTCATATTATTCATAATAACCAAAATGTAGAAACAAATGTCCACGAACTGGATAAACAAATGTGGTGTATCCAAAAAATGGATTCAGCCATGAAAAGAAAGGAGATTCAGTACAACCTCCAATCTGGATAAATCTTCAAAACACTATGCTAAGTAAAAAAAGACAATCACAAAAGGCTACATATTATATGATTCATTTATAATGAAATGTGCAAAAGAGGCTAATCTATAAAGACAAAGGAGATATATGGTTACCAGAGGCTGGGGGAAGATTGTAGGATGGATTACATTAATTTCCTAGGGTAGCCAGAACAAATTACAGGTAACCCCATATAACACGGCACTTCTATAACATGGTTTTGCTCTAACACAGTTCGAGAATTGGGTAACCCTCATACAACATAACATCCTCGAACACAGTTTCACTCTAACACAGTTTGAGAATTAGAGAAGTCCCCGAACAACATGGAGCATAATAAGAGCTTTCTTTCTTTCTTTTTTTTTTTTAAGATTCCATCTATCATTTTTAGAGAGGGGAAGGGATGGAGGCAGAGAGGGAGAGAAACATCAGTGTATGGTTGACTTTCATCTGCCTCCATCTATGGATCTGGCTGGAGACCTGGCTTGCAACCTGATTATGTTGCCCTGGCTGGGAAATCAAACCAACAACCTTTGGGTTTGCAGGCCGGCACCTTTCCACTGAGCCACCAGTCAGGGCAATAAGAGCTTTTAAGAGCAAAAAACATCTTGTTCGAAATTAGGGAAGTCCCCAAACAACATGGAAAGTAATGAGTTTTTAAGAGCAAAAACTATCTCATTTGAAATTAGGGAAATCCTTGAACAACACAGAACGTAGTAAGAGCTTTTAAGAGCAAAAGATATCTCATTTCAAATTAATGAAATTTATAAAGATCTCTTAGCTAAAAGCAAGCAATCTAAAATAACAGATTTTTTTTGAAAAAAGTACAGTATAGAGATCAAGATAATGCTGAAGAAAGTTCAGAGGATGAAGCTTTCTTGTTAAAGAGAAGGAAAATGCCCTTGGTTAGTGATGCTGAAGTGATGATGAAGAAGGCATTATTTAATACATATTAATATGTTATTCTTTTGTTGAAAATTGCCTCAAGATATTTCTCTCAATTATAAAAATAGAATAGTATGTTTTTTCAATTTTTGGAACCTAACCCCCCTTTTGTACTAGTTCTTTGTTTCCTACAACACAGATTCACGTAACACAGCCTTTTTAAGGAACCTAACAACTATGGTATATGGGGGTTACGTGTACACAAACTTGGCAGCTTAAAACAACTGACATTTATTCTCTCACAGTTCAGGAGGCCAGAAGTAAAAAACTCAAGGTGTTGGCAGATGTGGTCCCCTCTGGAAAATCTGTGGGAGAATCTGTTTCATGTATCTCTCCTATCTTGTTGCTGGCAATCCTCTGGTGCCCTGGGATTAGGGCTTTATTAACTCCGACCGCTACCTCCATCTTCACATTGCCTTCTCTGGGTGTCTGCATGTATGTGCCTGTCACTCACAAAAACATTCATCATTGGATTTGATGACCCTAGCCCAGAATGATCTCATTTCAAGATCTTTAAATGAGGTTACATTCTGAAATTTTAGGTGGACAAATCTTTTGGGGCCACAGTTCAACTAACTCCAAGGGACAATGGCTATAGGATATAGGGTTTCTTTTTGAGATGATAAAAATATTCTGCCCTGGCTGGTGGCACAATGGATAAGGTGCTGGCCTGTGAACCCAAAGGTCGCTGGTTCGATTCCCAGCCAGGGCAAATAACCAGGTTGCAAGCCAGTTCTCCAGCCAGGTCCACAGGCTGGAGGCAGGTGAAAGGCAACCATACATTGATGTTTCTCTCCCTCTCTGCCTCTCTCCCTGCCCCTCTCTCTAAGAATAATAAATAATTTATTTTTAATTCTAAAATTGATTGTGGAAATGGGTGTACACCTTGGTGAATAATACTGTAAGCCATTGAATTGTGTACTTTAAATGAGTGATAAATGAGTGAATTATATGCTATATAAATTCTATCTCAATAAAGCTGTTATTTTTTTCAAGAGACATAGCATCTTGTTGCACCCCTATTACTATGATTAATAGACCTGTTCCTTCAGGGAGCCATAGAGGATTAAAAACAATAAACAAACAAAGCATTGCCTCTCTCCCTGACTCTCCTAAAAATACAGCTATTGATTGTCTCACTCATGAAGTGGTTTTTGACAGAAAGACAGAAAATAGGCTGGCTAGCCATCTTTTCAAAGTCTGTTAGAATTTAAAGATTACCATAGTAGCAGTTGAGTACTGAATTTCCAAATCAAGCTGAATAAACAACAACAAAAAACTCAGTATCCTTTCCTGTATTTTTATAAATTGTTACTAAGCTGTCCTTAAAAGGCAAACATCTTTTCCATCAATGTTTATCTGCTACTCACTATATGACAGATTTACTAAGCATATGAGGCCAAATACTAAGATTAAAGTTCATATATCAGCGTATCCCTTACCTCGATTTGGCGCTTTAGAAAGTCAAGACTTGTGTGGCAATCAAGTTTTTATAAGGTAGTGATGTATGATGAAGTCTTCCATGCTTTTAAAACATGGAGAAAAGAAGTAAGGCCCATAGCAAGTCAGCACATCGAGTCTCCTGTTGACGGAGTCTCCAGAAGGACAGAGTAAGCACCAG
The DNA here is from genome assembly GCA_004026585.1 of Noctilio leporinus. Classification (NCBI taxonomy): domain Eukaryota; kingdom Metazoa; phylum Chordata; class Mammalia; order Chiroptera; family Noctilionidae; genus Noctilio; species Noctilio leporinus. Next base: position 17,382 of record PVIW01012337.1, read on the forward strand.
CTCAGCTGCCACCTCCTCCAGGATGGCCCCCCTGATGCTTTGGACACAGCTCTCCTCCACGTGTGCTTCTGTGGTAGTTGGCACATTCCTCTCCAAATAGCCTGGTTTAGAGCAGATATTCAATAAACTAGTTAAGTGTAAACCGAACAAAGTCTGTTTTACAGGAAATTATATGGCAGCCATTAATACAAGCCACTAAAAGCCCCATTTAAGAAGATAAAAGGAAACATTATTAATTTTGATTATTTTACTTAACCCAATTTACCTTAAGTATCACCAAGACAATATTCCATCACTATAGAAACTTCTTTAATATGTTAAGACTGAAACACAGTAAATGTTTTACATTCTCAGAACACCTTAATTGGACCAGCCACGTTTCCAGGGCTCAGCAGCTGCATGTGGGCAGCAGCTACCATATTGTTCCATACAGATTCAGGGCATCTGCCACACAGTAGCCACTAGGCTGAGTACTTTACATTCACATCACCACAATAAAAACAACTACAGTCAGCCTGTGCTGCATGCTTCATGCTTATGCCACACCAGGTAGTATACTAAGAGCTTCAGTTGGATTACTACATTAATCTTCATAGCAGACCTGTGATCACACACCATTGTTATGTTCACTTTCCACATGAGGGAACTGAGGATTAGAACTGTTAACCAACTAGCCCAAAGCTGCATAGCTACTGAGCAAAGCAGCTCATGAAAAACTTTCACATGGTTGCCCAAAATCCCCACACCCACCTTGCTAAGCAGGTTCCTCTTATGAGTCTTTTTGAAAAATACATCTACCTCTGTACTCTTCAGGCTTAGTTAGTAAAGACTGAGCTTTAAATATGCACTCATTTCTGGCCAACTATATTCTCACCACTGTAGCATTATTAACCACTAATATATTATTTAAAAATAGGGTATGAGCTCAATTACATCCATCTATTCACCTTTCATTTAGAAGTAAAACACCATAATTTATGTCCCTCTTAAATTTGATTTATGGTTTCCAGTTATGCAGGTGGTTAATTTTCAAGCAGAGATGAGAACAGGAAATAGCTGTTTTCACTTTGTCCATGTTTTGCAACGTGATTGAAATAGTTCTCACAAAGGCTAAAATCCCTTAAGCCACATCATCTTTAACCTTCTCTAGTAGCACTCAGGGCATTGCAAAAATAGCTCTTAGATGGAAAGCAAGAGTATTAGGCTCTGTGGCAATTTCTATACTCTTTGGACATGGAATCCCCAAGATGAAGGAGGTTTTCTACTCTTTGGGGGAGGAAGAGGCAAGAAAAGAATGATATGATTCTTAGTTGCTGATTCTAAGGCCCTTAACATTTCTGTTATCATGTGATTTCCACTGTTTTGCCTGCTCAATATGGTGGCCAAGTCATGATTTAGAAGTAGTAGTTTCTCAAATTTTAGGATTTGGTAAGAATCACTTGGAGATGCTTATAAGAATGCACACTTTTGCTTCAACCCTCTGAGATACTGATTCGGTATCTTTTGGGTAGGCTTCATGAATCTACAGAATATCCAAAAGTTCTCTCCTCCGTAACACAATCAGAAAATGAGCAAATTTTTCAGAGTTCTATAAATTAGCCAAAGCCTTGCAGCAATCCAGGGAGCACTTATTCAAGAAAAGTGGCCGAATCTTGGCAAGCCTTGTGGCATTTTTTGACTTGCCCCACTCCTAACCCTCTCTTTCCACTTCCATGGTAACACTGAAAACCAACGGCCTGGAATAATGGGGAGATCCAATAATCGGGGTGGTGGTTCTTTGGAAGACCACTTGCAAGGCCGTCTTACTTCACCTGACTTGGAGCTCACCCATTGAAAAAAAAAATTTTCCCCAGGGGTGTCTGTCAAAAACATTTAGACACAATTATTTAATTTCATGGTCGCTTGAGGTGGTGAATAATAGCTGAGGCCAACAACACACTTTATTTTTAAAAGGTATTTAAAAGAAAGCACTGCATTATGAGATTTTCTTAGCATTGTGAGGAGCTACAATACATTTTTAGATTTTAAAAAGCCATACATCGTGTTGGGTGTGTGCATGGTTAAGAACGACGTGAAAAAGCAATTCTCACCTCTTGCTGACCTTAAAGCTCTGCACAAGCAGAAAGTGAAGGCTAAGACGGCATTATCAACTGCCTGGCTGAGTATTGCAAACAAGCCCCGACAGGCATACACAGCCCATTGGCAAAGTCTGACTGGTTCCAGGCATTAAAGAAAATTTCTGCCGAATAATTAGGTGACACTAAGCAAACAGCAAAGACCTCAATGGCCAAGTAAGACCCAAATATATAGACTTTACAGAAATACTTCAGGAAGGTCACTAAACAACAAAACCAATAATAGCAACAACACATCCTGGTGGAAGAGTAAATCTGAATTAAATTACTTAAAATGTCTAGCTTTCAATGAAAAATTATGAGACATACAAAGAAACAAGAAAAATATAGCCCATACATAAGAAAGAAAAATCAACAGACACTCTTCTGGACAATGCCCAGACACTAGACTTATTGACAAAGATTTAAAATCAGTTATTTTCAACATTTTCAAATAACTAAGTGAAACATTTATAAAGAACTAAAAAGAGAACTAAAGAAAAGTTTGAGAATGCTATCTCACCAAATAGAAAGTTATCAAAAGGTAGAATTTATTTTAAAAAGAAGTGCATACAAATTCTAGAGTTGAAATAACAATAACTGCAATAAAAAATTCACTAGCAAGGCCTGACAGCATATTAGAATGAGAAGAAGAAAAAGGTCACATAACTTGAAGACAGGCTGACTGAGGTTATCCACTCTGAGGAAAAGAAAGAAAAATGGACAAAAATGAACAGAGCCTCAGAAACCTCCGGGTCACCATTAAGTGTGCCAACATATGCAGAATGAAAGGAAATGTTTGAAAAGAATATTTGAAGAACAATGTTTGAGAATGCCCCAGATTTGATTTTAAAATTAATCTGCATATCCTAAAGGCACAACAAACTCCCAGAGAATAAACAGAAAAGGTCTCATGCTGAGACACAACATAATTAAACTTTTGAAAGAAAAAGACAAAGAGAGAATCTCAAAAACCTTGAGAGAGAGAAGCAACTCACTGTGTTCAAGAAAGCCTCGGTAAATTAAACAGCAAATACTCAACTGCAGCCATAGAGGCCAGAAGAAGACACCTTTGAAGTGCTGAAAGAACAAATTGTGAATTAAAAATTCTATGTCTAGAGGAGGAACCAAGATGGTGGAGGAGTAAGTGGAACTACACCAATCTCCTCCCAATACCAAACTGGAATTACAACTTAATTGGGGAGAAATCATTCAGAATAACCAACAGAACACCAACTGGAGAGAAGCCTTATTACCATGGACAGAACAGAAGAGCTGATTCATCATATTTATATTTTGAGATAGTATTATGTGCTGAATTGTCTTCCTTAAAAAAGATATGTTGTTAGCCCTGGCTTGTAGCACAGTGGTTAAGGCGCTGGCCTGTGAACCCAAAGGTCGCAGGTTCGATTCCCCAGCCAGGGCACATAACCAGGTTGCAAACCAGGACTCCAGTCGGGTCTGTGGCTGGAGGCAGGTGAAAAGCAACCATACGTTGATGTCTCTCTCCCTCTCTGCCTCTCTCCCTTCCCCTCTTTGTAAAAATAATTAAATAAAATCTTAAAAAAAAAAAAAAAAAAAAAAAAAAAAAAAAAAAAAAAAAAAAAAAAAAAAAAAAAAAAAAAAAAAAAAAAAAAAAAAAAAAGGACATAGACACCATCAATAAGAGCCAGGAAGAAATGAAGAATATCATTTCTGAATCGAAGAACAGTAGAAGGAATCAAAAGCAGGCTAGAAAAAGCAGAGGATCAGATCATCAAGCTGGAGGTCAATGTAGAAAAAAATTCTCAGGCAATGCAACAAAATGAAAAAAGACTGAAAAAGAATGAAGAGGTTTAAGAGAGCTGCAGGACAACATGAAACGTAATAACATCCGTATCATAGGGATACCAGAAGGAGAAGAGGAGGAGCAAGGGACAGAAAACCTCTTTGAAAAAATAATGACAGAAAACTTCCCTCATTTGAGGAGAGAAAATGCCATGCAAACTCAGGAAGCACAGAGTGTCCCAAGGAAGATGAACCCAAACAGGCCCACTCCAAGACACATCATCATGAAAATGGCAAATCTCAAAGACAAGGAGAGAATCCTAAAAGCAGCAAGAGAGAAATAGCTAATAACATACAAGGGGGCTCTGAAAAGGTTATCAGCTGATTTCTCCACAGAAACACAACGAGCCAGAAGGGAATAGCAAAAAATATTGCAAGCAATGAAAAACAAAGGCCTGCAACCAAGAATACTCTACCCAGCAAGGCTGTCATTCAAAACGGAAGGTGAAATAAGACATTTCCCAGACAAAACAAATCTAAAAGAATACATCTTCACCAAACCAGCATTCCAAGAGATGCTAAAAGGACTGCTTTAAGAAGATGAAGAAACAAAGAGACACACAGGAACACAGGTACAAAGGTAAAGGGATTAAATACACGAATGAAAAGATATAGGGAGCTGAATGGATAAGAACCAACTTTAACTTATGAATGCTTTAAAGTGATCTTGTTATAAATAGATTTTACTAAATAAAGTACAATTTTACTTATTATAATGTACAAGTATATTACTTGTATCTGCATTACTGCAGGTTAAGTTTTCTTAAATTGGAATAATTTCACAATATGGGAAAATCAGGTTACTTGCAATAACTTAAAAAAAATTAATGCAGTTAGGGAAGAAGAAAAAAGTAAGAAAATGTAGATGTATATTACATAGAAGACATGCTATCTTTCTTATTCACTGTTATAAAATATGTGCTTATTTGTGGGTGTGTAATATATAGATTTTGTTAGCAATTTATGTTTTAAATAGCAACCAACTTGGTCATGCGTGTGTTATGAAATCAGTCAATCTTTAGGTTAGAAAAGATGCTGAGAATGAAGACCAGTTTGGATGGAATTTGCAAACTACTAAACTATATGATTCGTGCACATAGACAATATATATTCTCATATTAGAATGTAAATTAGATGAGATTCTTTTCAACTTAATTGTGGAAATATACATTTCCAGTTATGAAGGCCCCCAAACTGAGGATGCTTGGGAAAAGGAATTAATGCTATAGTAAACTTTAGTATTGAAATGTGAACATACCTAATCTCTACCTCAACAGACTCTTAAATAGTTCAGGGGTTAGTTTAAGACCACATAGGAAGTCAACCACAAGTTCAAAAAATAGCTAGAATACTATTCTACAAAATTATTTAAATCCTAGGGATTTTTATTTTTTAACTCAACTTAGTAGACATAATAATTTCTACTCTGGGGACCAGCTGAGCACTGTAAGTAACATTATTTCTGAAGGCTTCAACTTGTAAAACACATGTAAAGGAAAAACAGAGGGTATTGAAAGAAGTAAGACCTGTGCACAGCCTAAATAAATAAATCTACGATTTAAGATGGAAAACTTCAAAAAGAATGTGTTGTAGTTCCAGTAGCTTAAAATAAAGTTGAGTTGTATTATTGGAGGAGGGAGGATCTGACTCAAAAACCAAATTCATTTTTTTTTTTAAGATTTTATTTCATTATTTTTAGAAAGAGGGGAAGGGAGAGAGGCAGAGAGGGAAAGAGACATCAATGTATGGTTGCGTTTCACTTGCCTCCAGCCACAGACCTGACTGGAGACCTGGTTTGCAACCTGGTTATGTGCCCTGGCTGGGGAATCGAACCTGCGACCTTTGGGTTCGTAGGCCGGCACCTTAACCACTCAAATTCATTTTTTTACTATGGGTTTGGCACTGTCTCTAGGACAACTTTCACAAAAGTGAGTTCTGCAATACACCATTTCTGTGATATATTTCACAAAAATAGCATTCCATAGTAAATAAGTATTAAAGGCAAAAACACTGCTTAATCTTGCTACAATATATCTAAAATACTATCATTTAACGTAATAATTATGTAAGCTATTGGCATACTTTAAATTTTTTGTATTAACTCTTCAAAATCCAGTATGTACTTTAAATATGTGTAAAAATATGTATGTGTATAAATGTATTTTTGCATGTTTGGTAATACTGCAATTCATATTACTCAATAGAGTAATTCTTTAGACAAATGAATTAATGTAGGCATTTTGGAATAACAAAAAGAAAACTTTGTATTAATATGATCTGAGAAGCTGACAGAAGGCAGTAAATAAATGGTGAATTGTCTGGATGTGAAAGGGGGAAAAAAAAGTACACCTTGGTGGTTACAGAATAGACAGGGAGATGTTAAGAAGAACAAAGGAAATAGAGAAGCCAAAGAACTTATATGCATGACTCATGGACATGAACTAAGGGGGGCATTGCTGGAGGGAATGGGGTACTGGGTGGAGTGGGGCAAAGGGGGGAAAACTGGGAAAACTGTAATAGCAAAATTAATACAATAAATATAAATAAATAAATATCAAGACTAAAAAAAAAATTTCTACATCTGGAAAACTGCCCTGCAAAATGAAGGAGAGATTAAGATATCCTCAGACCCTGGCTGGTAGCACAATGGATAAGACACCAGCCTGCGAACCCAAAGGTCGCTGGTTCAATTCCCAACTAGGGCACATAACTAGGTTGCAAGCCAGGTCTCCAGCCAGGTGCTTAGTTAGAGGCAAGTGAAAGGCAACCATACATTGATGTTTCTCTCCCTATCTGCTTCTCTCCCTTCCCCTCTCTCTAAAAATAATAAACCTTTTTTTTTTTTTTTTTTTTTTAAAAGACATCCTCAGAAAAATAAGAACCAAGAGAGTTCATACTAGAGACATACTAAACAGAGTCTTTCAGGTCAAAATGAAAAGACACTACTATACGGTAACTTGAATTACATGAAGAAATAAAGAAAGCAAAGGCAACTACATAGGTAAACAGAAAAGACATGATTAATGCACTTCTGGTTGAATTTTTTCCTCATCTGATTTAAAAGACAACTGTGTGAAGCAATTACTATAAATCTGTACTGATGTGCACATAATTTATAAAGATATAATCTGTATGACACTAATAGCACAAAGGACGGGGAGACAATGAACCTATCTAAGAGCAAAGATTTGTGTGTTACTGAGATTAAGTTGTATTAATCAGAGCCAGATTCTTTCGGGTAAAATGGGCACTGCAGCCCCCAGGGCAAACACTAACACAAACAATGTCTCACACAAACAAAGGCAGTTATAGAGGTGCATTTGAGGAAGGGTTAGGGGACCAGGATACTTGGGGAAGACTAATTTTTAAATCAAATTTGGGGCATTTTCAGTCATTAGCTTAAATATTCTTTTTGCTCTTTTCTCTCCTTTTCTTCTGGGACCTCCATGCAGTGTGAGATGACAATGGGATCTCAATGGTCATGCAAAGCCTTGTATACTATGGAGCTGTGTTTGCAGTCTCTCCCAAGCACAGAGGTGCAGAGAAGCCTGGACTTGGGTTCTTTCTCTCTCTCTCTCTCTGCCTCTCTCTCTCTCTCTCTTGGGTTCTTTCTCTCTCTCTCTCTGCCTCTCTCTCTCTCTCTCTCTCTCTCTCTCTCTCTCTCTCTCTGCCTCTGTCTCTCTCCCTCTCTCATAGATAAAACAGCAGGCACACTCTTGAGTGTCCCTCCCATCTGCTGGAGACCCCTGACTGATACAAGTGTAACAGTGTGTAGACCCAAACTTAAGAAAGTCCAGCTAGATTTAGACCTTCAAATAATTATTCAAGGAAAGAACAACTTCTTTTAAACAGAAGAATAATATATGTATTAACTGGTTTAACTGCTTTGGTGTGTTACCATAGAGGTGAACACATTTTTCTATATGAATTATCTTTTTAAAAGATTTTTAAAATCTATTTTTTTTAGAGAGAGGGAGAGAAAGGAAGGGAGGGAGAGAAACATTGATGTGCGAGAGAAACCTTAATTGGTTGCCTCTTGCACACCCTCACTGGGGGCCTGGCCCACAACCCAGGCATGTGCCCTGATCAGGAGTCAAACCAGCAACCTTTAGGTTCACAGACCTGCCCTCAGTCCACTGAGCCACACCAGCCTGAGCTCTATTACAATTTTCCTGCATTCTTGCTCATGCTGCTCATCTATACATTTGCATTTGGCATGAAGTCAAATGTCCACCTGGATGCCTTCTTGAGCATCGTAGTGCTCATTAATGGGGCTTAATTTTATAAAATACTTCTTGTACAATGTACAATACTTCTTGGTGACTGCCTGAACCAAATCCTTTCATGTCCTTCCCTCATGTCTTGGTGTGACTTACGAAAGGTAAAGCCACACTAATCCTTGCTCTTTATCAAAGTGGCAGGAAACAGGAACAGGGCAAGGTCCTGCAAGCATGTCACCATGTGAGCTGAGTAACTGGAGACCTGCAGGGGTCAGGGTTACTACGTTTGGAAAGCCATTGTTGAAGAAACTCACAGTGGAATTTATAGGGAGCGTCAGATAAAGTTGAAGGCTTGCACCTAAGACTTAAGTAAAGGGATTTTTCTCTTCTAGCTGCACTTTTAAGAATAACACTCCATGTCCTATGCCTTGTCTTTGTCAGAGCTTTTGCATTACGAGTATAACATCTGGCGAGTTAACAGGAAAGAATCTGAATGGCAAATATCCCTCTCTACCTTACTTTCATGATTCTTTTTTTTTTCTTTTCTCTCTTTATTTTTTATGATTCCTATATTCATTCTTTCCTGCTTCTTCCTTTTATTTCACCCTTCTTTCTATAAGGTACACTGACTGCTTATGAGATTTCACTCATTCATTCAATAAACATTTACTAATGCCCTGTCCTATTCTTTTAGGTATGCAAGGATGACTGTGTTAGTCATGATTCTTGGTTACAACCAGCAGAAAAAACTCTACACCAAAAAAGGGAACATTCTGGAAGAAGTAGATGGAAGGCAGGAGAACTGGGCTTGGAAAATGGACAGGAAACAGGGCAGCTGTGCATGACCAATGAGCAGGAAGACAACCATCACTTTCTAGCAGAAACCACTTGGTCAGGATGCTACCTCCAATCCTACCACAGGCCACTGCTGGGTGCCACCATCACCATGAACAAGGTCTAAACATCTCACCGTCTTTGTGTTGCTAGCTTGACATTCTGTGCCTGCCGCAGTGGGGAAAAGTAATTGGCCAGGCTAGGTCCTTTTTCCATGCCTTGGTGGCTTAAGACAGGGAAAGAGTGTTTCTTGCAGTTTTATGCTTCCATGGCAGGGAGGTAAGCCAGTAATGGCAGGGGGGAGGGAGCTCAAAAATAGGAAGGGCCTAGACAGCCAAAAACAACTGTGCATTTCAATAAGTAAGGCACTGAACTTGTCCTTGCGAAGTTCCCAGTCTTGGAGGAGGCACACTATGAATAAGTCAAATCCAACACAGGATAGTAAACACAATATCTGACATGATCAAATAAAAATGTCCAGTGTCAAGGTTCTGGGCACAAGCTCTGGGTTCAGGTGAACTGGAGCTAAACCTTGGTTCTGCTAGGTATAACTTTTGGTTGCTTCCTCACTTAGTAACAGTAATCTCATTGGAGGATTTATAAATAAAGTACACAAAGCAGTTAGCACAGTGCCTTATATAGAGTGACACCCCAGTAAATGTTAGCAATAATTATTGGTATAAAGGGCCATGGGTGCGCTATCAGAATTGGCAGAGAAGTTCTTGATCACTCAGCTCTAAGGGTTCTACCCACTCATTTTAAGTTTATTTGCCTTTGGAGGCAGGTAAGTGACTCTGCCAAAAGCAGGGCCATAAACTACCATCACATCTTCCAATCTTTCCCCTAGCACTTAATTTAATTGATATAAAAATGAACTGGGTGGGGTGAAGATGGGCCATAACACGTGCATAAGGTCCTTGGAAAGTGTAGCAATTTTATAAACAAAATTGGGAGCCTCCCCACCAGACAGAAGCTCTGCAGGAAGCTTTTGAAAATCATGATGTTGGGAGGAACTGGAATTGCAAGCATATACCAAAATACGCATGTCCAAAGTGGCCGGCTGGAATTCCAAAAACATTACATCCTTCCCTGGCCACTGTCTAATATTCTGGGATTAAGAGAAGAGTATTTCTATGCTTCTACAGGCTTGTCCCATGCTCTCTGTAAAGTCAGATAGTGATTTCATACCTTGGTTTTTATCTTCCAAAGCAATACTGTCCACTAGAACTTTCTGCAGGGAGGGAAAGGTTCTGCATATGCACTGTTCAACATGGTGGCCACTAGCTTTCAAGCACCTGAAATATGGCTAGTGTAATTTAGAAACTGAATTTTTGAATTAACTTAAATTTAAAACAGCCACATGTGGCTAATGGTTACCATGTGGGATGGTTAATTTTATATGTCAGCTTGTGTGGGCTAAGTAATGCCTAGATAGCTTGTAAGATATTATTTATGAGTATATCTATGAGGGTGTTTCTAGAAGCAATCAGCATTTGAACCAGCAGACTGAGTAAAGTGGATCACCCTCACCACTGTGGGTGGGCATCATCCAATCTGTTGAGGCCCCAAATATAACAAAAAGGTGGAAGAAGGGTGAGTCACAATGCCTGTAAGACTTTGGAGCAAGACCCTACCATCATCCATAGATAACTCTTGAGAAACAGCCCTTGGCCTGCTACCGGGCCCCAGTAGAGACAGAATGTGATCGTGGGCCACCACGTTCCCATACAAGCTGAGCTGCCCATTATCATAAACTGGGTGTTTGTTATGTGACTCATCGAGTCACCAAGTTGGGTGTGTACAGCAACACTTTATCCTCAGATGGAAGTGGAATATATGCAATCAGGCCCTGAAGGCACAAGTTACAGAACAAAGTGGCCCAAATGCACATAGTCCTCACTCCCACTCCACTGCCTTCTCTCTCCTGGGTTGCATGTATGACTTCGTGGGGAGTTCCCTGTAATCAGCTGACAGAGGAAGAAAGGACTCAGGCCTTGTTTGCAGATTGTTCTATATGTTTTGTGGGCAGCATCTGAATGGGGATGCCCCTTTCTGGGACATCCCTGACGGATAATGGTGAAGGGCAGTCCTTCCAGTGGTCAGAACCTCAGGCAGGGCAACTGGTTGTTTATTTTGCTGGGAAAGAGAAATGACCATACATGAAGTTACATGCTAACTCATAGTCGACAGCTATGGTTTGGGTGGACTAGTCAGGGACTTGGAAGAACATGATTGGAAAATTGGTATCAAAGAAATCTGGGGAAAGAGGTACATGGAAGGACCTCTGAATGAGCAAAAACATATGAAGATATTTGTGTCTCACCAAGAGTGACCTGACCTGAGCCTCCTTGATTTAATAATCAAATGGATAGGATGACCCATTCAGTGGATACCAGTCAGCCTCTTTCTCCATCCACTCCTGTCATTGCCCAATAAGCTCATGAAAAAAGTGGCCATGGTGGCAGGGATGGACGTTATGCATGGGTTCAGTAACATGAACTTCTCAATTAGGCTGACCTGAGCGCTCAATCTGCCAGCAGCGGAGACCAACACCTAGCCCTTGATATGAAGCTGTTCTTTGGCTGGACGCTCAGCCAGCCACCTGGTGGCAGGTTGATTACATTGGATCACTTCCATCATGGAAGGGGCAGTGTTCTGTCTTTACTGCAAGAGATGGATACCCGGCTCTGGCTGGTTGGATAAGGCGCCAGCCTGCAAACCCAAAGGTCGCTGGTTCGATTCCCAGCCAGGGCAACATAACCAGGTTGCAAGCCAGGTCTCCAGCCAGATCTGTAGCTGGAGGCAGGTGAAAGGCAACCACACATTGATGTCTCTTTCCCTCTCTGTCTCCCTCCCTTCCTCTCTCTCTAAAAAATAATAAATAAAATCTTTAAAAAATAATAATAAAATAAAAAACATCATGATTCTAGATTATATGAGAGTAAATTTTTTTAAAGTAAAAAACACATATTTATTACAAAAAAATGCATACCCAGATTCACTGTCAAATTTTGACACTAGTTGGGCAAGGAGGGATGTTCCAGCTTGAGTCTAAATTCCGTCTACCACTGAAATTCAGCTCTATCTTGGCACATTTTGACATCTTTAGGGGAAGAAAAAGGCCAGTCATCAGAACACCAGGTAGCTGTGTGCATGAAGGGCTGGGAAGCTTACAGGAGAAGCTACCTCGTGGTGGAAGGGGAAACAGAACTGAACATTTGTCCTGAAAACAAAGCCTTACCCACAGAACTGAGTCATCCCCAGCATTCCCAGCCACCTCACCCTGATCATGCCCCTGGCCCAATCCAAGCTCCACGTCCACCTCCTAGGGCAGGAAATGATTCATCTGGTTGGTGTAAGCAGGGCCACCTGAGACAGTGCAGCAGCAGCCCAGGCCCTCTCTATCAGAGAGCAGACACCCCTACTTTGCCTTAGGCCACAAGGCGGCCTTGGCCCCACCAGGACCCTGGTGAAAGCTGGTGGGAACAGCAGCAGGAGGTGGTGAGCAACTGGCTTTCCCAAGCACAGCTCTAACATGGGGAACTAGGGAACTGGGGAATGGAAGGGAGGCAGCTTGCACCCATCTCCAGAATCCACCTAGTGGATATCTTCCAGGGGCCAACTAGATTGTGCATGCATGCACACAGATGAGATTCCACCACCAACACTGCTGCTGCCGGGCCCTGGAAGCTCTTAGAAATGCTTTGGGGCAAGAATCTTAGGTTTTGGTTCATAGCTGCCAATGTGACTCCTTGAAATTTCCAGTATCCAGCCTCCGGTTTGGTATTAAAAAGCAGAAAACTGATTCTGAACAGCTTCCTTACTTTAATTTTTTCTCTGGATAATTCTTTTTTTTTTTTTTTTCACCTGAGGACACTGTCCTTTACTCTTTTAGAGAGACAAAGGAAGGGAGAGAGAGAAATGTCAAAGTGAGAGAAGTATCGATGGTTGCCTTTGTATGCAACCAGACCAGTGAACCGCACTAGGACTGGGGATTGCATGTGTCTGGACTCGGGGTAACATGTGCCTGTGCCCCTACCGATGGCCCTTCCTGTCTTTCTGGTGTGACCTTCTGTGATAGGAGACCTGTGGGATTCAGTGGTGCAGTCTCCTTGATCTCCCAAACTTGATGCCCTTGGGATACTGCTCTTTTCGCCATTTATTTGGACTGTCTGGTTGTACTTGGGTTTTTCATGTTGTGTTGCTCTTTGGTAGGTCCTTCCCTCCTGTTAGCCAATTGAGAGTCACTCCACCCACAGAGTCTTCTGATTCCACTTCTTGTCTCTCTGCTTCTGCCTCTCCTGCCTCCCTCTTATAAGGACTTCCATGATAACACTGGGCCCATGCTGGTTAGTCCAGGATAATTTCCCCATCTCCAGATCCTTAATAACATCTGCAAAATCACTTTGATCATGTCCTATACTCTGACTGTGCCCCCCTACCCTGTTATTCATATGTTGAAACTTAATCCCCAGCACAATGGGATTAGGAAGGGGGACTTTGGGAGGGGACTGGGTGATGAGAGTGAAGCCCCAATGAGTTTGGAGCTCCTACAAAAGAGCTCCCTCTTTCCTTCCCCCATGTGAAGAAGGTAGAAGCCAGCTGTCAATGAACCAGGGAGCAAGTTCTCTGAACCTTCCTGTGTCCAGAACTGTGAAAAATGAACTTCTGTTGTTTATAGGCCACCCAGCCAATGGCATTTTGTACAGCAGCCCAAACAGACTAACACACTGTGTAAGATAACATGTTCACAGGCTCCTGGGGTTAGGATGTACACCCCTCCAGGGGACCACTATTCAGCCTACTGTCCGCAGTGAGACCGTACACTGTAAGATGCCTACAATAATGCTTTTACAGGTAAATGGAAAATGGAATTTTACCCCTGGCCTTGATTTTATTGGCTCAGCTCTGTTGCCCAAATTGGCCAGAGCTAACCAGCCATGGGAACCTGTGAGAGTTAGCAAATACCCTCTGAAATGAGGTGCATAAATGCCACTTGGAAGGTTAGAAAGGATGCTATGGCCTCTCCGCTCTGTGAGCTGAACAAGGCCTGGCTTACTTACTTTTTTGGGATATTGCCAACTACACTCCCAAGATCACACACAAGATCATCAGAGTCTATAAGGGAAAAAAGAAGCTTTTACAATAAAAATGATAGTCATCTTTTTATAGTCACCCCTATGAAAATAATAATACCTCAAGCTAGAATGCCATCAGTTAGATTCTAGCTTGTATTGTTTTTAAAGAAGTATATAGAATTTTTAAAGTTACCATATATATAGAATTAAGCAAGTATAATTTTTTACACTTACTAGTTTGCAGAATAATTATTTCAAATGTAATAGAAACTGCAAACGTTTCTATAAGACAAAAAATAAATCAACAACAGAAATGGGTTACCTGAGCTGAGAGACTAGGAATCTCCATCTTTAGATTATGAATAGATTGCTTAATAGTAGAGGAAATAATACAGTTTATTTTAAACAATACCTTTATCCAAAAGCCCCAAGGCCCATTCCAACAACTCAGTAGATGTTATTCTATACAACTTAACAATGGCTGTGAAGATACCTTTGTATCTTTGTGTTTAAAGAATAAATAAACAAAAGGGATTATATCAAATTGAAAAGTTTCTGTTCAGCTAAAGAAAATACCAGCAAAATTCAAAGGGAACCAACTGTATGGGAAAACATATTTGCCAATGATACCTCAGACAAGGGTTTAATCTCCAAAATATATAAAGAACTAATGTGACTCAACACCAGGGAGACAGACAGCCCAATTAAAAAATGGGCAAAAGACCTGAACAGACAACTCACTGAGGAAGACATACAAAGGGCCCAGAGGCATATGAAAGAATGCTCAACATCACTAGCCATCAGAGAGATGCAAATTAAAACCACAATAAGCTACCACCTCACACCTGTCAGAATGGCAATCATCAACAAATCAACAAACAACAAGTGTTGGCGAGAATGTGGGGCAAAGGGAACCCTGGTGCACTGTTAGTGGGAATGCAGGCTGGTGCAGCTGCTATGGAAAACAGTATGGGGTTTCCTTAGAAAACTAAAAATGGAACTGCCTTTTGATCCAGCAATTCCACTACTAGGACTATACCCAAAGAATCCTGAAACACCAATTCATAAGAACCTAGGTACCCCTATGTTCATAGCAGCACTATTTACAATAGCCAAATGATGGAAACAGCCTAAGTGCCCATCAGTGGATGATTGGA
>PVIW01012338.1:0-32609 GCA_004026585.1 Noctilio leporinus
CCTTGGTGAAGTATCAGTAAACATATTTTTGCGTAGGATATCCGAAAGTTTACTGCCTATATTTTTCTCCAGGACCTTTATGGTGGCACTGCTTATGTTTAAATCTTTTATCCATCTTGAGTTTATTTTGGTGTATGGTGTAAGTTGGTGGTTTAGTTTTATCTTTTTGCATGTTGCTGTCCAGTTCTCCCAACACTCATAATGGTGTATTTTGATGTGCAAACATTTAATTTGGAAAAAGTCCAATTTTTTTCTTTTTTTTCTTACTGTATTTTTTTCATCCCCATTTATCCCTCCTCTATATTTTTATGGTGTCATATCCAAGAACTCTTTGCCTAACCCAAGGTCATGAAGATCTCCTCTTTTTTCTTCTAAAAGTTTTACAGTTTTAATTCTTATATTTAGCTCTATGATTTATTTTGAATTTATTTGCATGTAACCATTTTTATTTTGAAAAGTCGTTTGCCAAAAAGACTATTCCTTTTCCATTGTTTCATTGTTTAGGGTTTCTACTTAGGAACTCAGTTTATGGGTTTCACAGTTCTTCTTGGTTTTCTTCTATATCTGTCCTTTTCTTCCTGGTCCTTTTTGACTCTCCATTTTCATTTTATTTGGCCACTTTCCTGGTTTTTTTAAGTTGTATTTTTATTATTTATTTATTTTAAGATTTTATTCACTATTTCCAGAGAGAGAGGAAGGGAGAGAGGCAGAGAGGGAAAGAAACATCAAAGTATGGTTACCCTTCACCTGCCTCCAGCCTTGGACCTGGCTGGAGACCTGGCTTGCAACCTGGTCATGTGCCCTGGCTAGGGAATCGAACCAGCAATCTTTGGATTTGCAGGCCGGCGCTTTATCCACTGTGCTACCAGCCAGGGAACAATTGCATTTTTAAAAAGATTTTTTATTATGTTTTAGAGAGAGGGGAAGGGAGGGAGGAAGAGAAGGAGAGAAACATTAATGTATGGTTGCCTTTCCCATGCCTCCAGCTGAGGACCTGGCTGGAGACCTGGCTTGCAACCTGGTCATGTGCCCTAGCTGGGAATCAAACCACCACCTTTTGGTTCACAGGCTAGCCCTCAATCCACTGAGTTACACCAGCCAGGGCTTGGTTACTTTCCTTTTTTTTCTTTTTTAACAAGCCACTTTTACTTTATTTTTTGATCTAAGGGTGGCTTCTTTTTAATTTTATTTTATTACTTTTAAGATTTTTATTTGTTATTTCCGGAGAGAGGGGCAGGGAGAGAGGCAGAGAGGGAGAGAAACATCAATGTATGGTTTCACCTGCCTCCAGCTATGGACCTGGCTGGAGACCTTGACTTGCAACCTGGTTATGTGCCCTGGCTAGGAATGGAACCAGCAACCTTTGGGTTTGAAGGCCAGTGCCTTATCCACTGAGCCACCAGCCAGGGCTATTTTTATTTAAAAAAAATTTTTTTTCATTGTTTTATTACAGTTGTCCCAATTTTCCCCCCTTGCTCTCTGCTACCCTGCCCTATACTCCCACAGTCCATTCCCACCCTTTTGTCAGTGTCCATGAACTATTTACACTAGTTTCACTAGACCCTTCCCCTTTCCCTTCTTCTTCCCCTCCTCCCCACTCTCTGATCACTGTCAGTCTGCTCCTTGTTTCCATGTCTATGGTTCTATTCTTATTCCTGCTTCTCACTGAGTTGTCTGCAAAGTCTAATCTCCCAGAGACTTCTTTTTCTACTGTCTTTCCTTTCTTGGATGCTTTTGTTTTTGTTTTACTGTTTCCTGAGTTTTGCCAGCTCACATTTCCTCAGCTGACTTCTGCATTCCTTCTGGGAGCGTATTTTTGCTGGCGCTTTCTGCTCTCTGCTTCTGTCAAGCTGGGCACCCTGCTGTCTGTCTTGGTCTTTATGGCTCTGGCTCTGCAAGTGACTTCTGCACTTCACCCCTTGGGGCTCCTAGGGCAAGTCACAGTTGTGTTTGGCAGTCTGTAGGTATATTTTGAGTCTGAAAATATCTGTCTCCTTGTTTTGCTGAAAATGAAGTTATTCTCCTTCTCCTTTGTTGCTTTTGTATGCCATCCAAGAATAGAAGAAAATTGCTATCTCGTATCCTCATGCTCCTATCTGACAACCTCAGACTTGTATCTCTACTATTTATCATTCTAACTATTCCCTCAGTGCCAGGGGTCTAAATCTTGTGTCTTGTAACAATTCTGAAAAATTATAAGGTACTTTTCATTGAAAGTTACCTCTTTCCCTTTTCTCTTGTATCTTCTTCTTGAATTCGCTCTATCATCTATGGAACTGCATAATTTATTCTTCATATTTTTAAATCTCTTCCATATTTGTCATCCCTTTGGGCATTCTGCATTTCTTCTAGGTCTTCTAGGAAAGGCTTTAGGTAGCCATTTTATTTAAAACATTTTAGCATCTTGTCCTTCACTGTTTTTCCACACAGTATTTTCCACCATTTGACACACTGTATTTTATGTATTTATTGTCTTCTTTGCCCCTACTACTTTTTAAATTCTTAAGTAACTTTGTATTTGAATATACCATAACTATGGATAAGTACACAAACCAGCTCAGCAAAGTAAACACATCCAAGTAAAGACATCAGACCTTGAAACAGAGTCCCACCAAGGGCAATCACTCTCCTCCAATTTGTTTTGTCTGGTTTTTAAATGTATACAAAAGAGATATGTGTCTGGTATCTTCTGTGTATTAGTTTATTTGTGAATAAAGTATTCACAGACCTAGATGTTGTTGGGAGTAGTCATAGATCATTTATTCTCATTATTGTGTAGTATTTCATTGTGAAATATACCATATTTTTTTTTATCCCTTCTACCTCTGAAGGAGATATAAGCGGTTCTCAATTTGGGACTATTACAAATGGTGCTTATATGAACATCTTTCTACATCTTTGGATAATGTTATGTGTGCCTTTCTGCTGGGTGTACACCTAGGAGCAGAATTGCTGGATTAGAGAATGTGTATTGCTTCTAAGCTGCTCATTTTCTTAGAACTTTATTTGTGGAATCCTTTGGGACTTAACGAAGGTTTCATGCCTCAGAGAGGGTTTGCCTTTCTTTCCTCCAGTTACTTTAGGCACTGCCAACCAGAGACCACTTTTAATTTTCTGCAGACCTTAGAGGTGGCATGAAGGCAGAATGCAACTTGCATGAGACTCCATTTGTGGTTACAAATTTGGGGGAAGTTTTCCTTTCTCCTCTCCCTGGAGCCATGCTGGTGCTCTTCTGTGTGGTAGAACATTTTTCATTTTCTGAGGGTTTAGTTTTTAAAGAGCTAGCTTATTTTTTTTTAAGGTTTTACTTATTTATTTTTTATTTAAAAAATATTTTATTATTTTTAGAGAGAGGGGAAGGAGAGAGGCAGAGAGGGAGAGAAACATCAATGTATGGTTGCCTTTCACCTGCCTCCAGCTACAGAGCTGGGTGGAGACCTGGCTTGCAACCTGGTTATGTGCCCTGGCTGGGAATCAAACCAGCGACCTTTGGGTTCGCAGGCAGGCAGAGAGAGAAAGAGAGGGAGAGAAACATCAACGTGTAGTTGCCTCTTGCCTGCCTCTGTTTGTCTCTGGTGCCATCTAAGGCAAACTACTTCCCCCAGTAGGCTGAGGTTTTCTCCCCTGGACACCAGGGGCTTTGAAAAGCTGCATGACACACTGAGCATGATGAATTATCGATAAGGCCAGCCCATCCTCTGGTGGAAGGGGTCCAATTAGAATTATTAGCAGATGGCATTTTTGAAGAATGAAGTAGATTAGGGAAGGTCCTCTGAGGGATACACTGAGGGGAGACCTCCAGAGACCCTCAGACAGTCCCCCTCCTGTCTCTGTGTCTCAGGGAACATCTATCATTATGTGCCCTGGTACAACACCAAGCCGGTGGTGGCCGTGACCTCCTACTGGGAAGACGTCAGCTTCCGCATAAACTGCCTCAACCTTCTCCACTTCACTCGGGACCGCCTGGCACGTGATGGGAAACTTGGGATAATGAATCACAGTCAGAAGAACTGGGTTACTGTGCCTTCCACAGCAATTGAAAAGGAAGTGACTGACACAGAGATGAGAAACATAGTCTTCACCCCTAGGGAAGTCAGAGATGCACTCAGTTACTATGCACATACAGGTGCCAGAAGCCACCAGGACAGAGATGGAGTGGAGAAGGGGAGATGAGAGGATAGGTGAAGTGTTCAAAAAAGAGGTAGCATTTGAGCATGTGATGGGGTCTGGAGAAGGGAACAATATGCAAAGCCATGGTGATGGGAAATTCAGGGGGTGGCAGGTGCATGGAGGTGAGTGGAAATAAGGCCTGAGAAACTGGGATGGTTCAGATCACAAAAGGTCTTAGGTGTCTGTCAAGGAAGGGAGCCACTGCAATTTCAGGTAGGAGAGCCACCTGGTGCCTCCACATATGGCTTTCTCACATGTGAAGAAGGAAGCTTAGCATCGGAGTCTGTGCTCCTCCACAGCCCCACCTACCCCAGCTCCTTCCTGCTACCCATTTCTTCTGTTGGACAGTAAGGAGGGTGTGTGGGATCCTAACTCTGCAAGGGCATGTGACAGCTTTGGACTGGCAGCCCCAGAATATCCCTCAAAAGTTCCTAAGTCCTAAGATTGCAGGATAAATTCCCCAGCCAGGGCACAAAACCAGGTTGCAAACCAGGTCTCCAGTCAGGTCTGTGGCTGGAGGCAGGTGAAAAGCAACTATACATTGATGTCTCTCTCCCTCTCTGCCTCTCTCCCTTCCCCTCTTTCTAAAAATAATGAAATAAAATCTTTAAAAAAAAAAAAAAAGTTCCTAAGTCCTGACTGAAAATGTGCTGGGCAAATCAGCCCTGTAGCTTGCCCGGTTGACCCATACTCACCTGCCCTTTTTCTCTTTCTGAGCAGAAAGCCAACCTGGACACCCTGAAATCTATGAGGAACCCAAAGGACCCTGCCCTGCTTCCCCAGTGGAAGAAACTGCTGAGGGAGCTGGTGGAGGACTGCAAGTAGGAGCAGGGTGCCACATCTGAGCACCCTTGCCCTCCTCAACCTCTTCAGATCTCTCCCTAGCTTAAGACCCAAATAACAGAGCAGCTTCTCCTTTCCCATTAGGCCTTGCAGAAAATGGCCCCGACCTTCCCTGCCTTCCCCACCCCAATCCAAGCACTGTCCCTACTCTCCACACCAACACCTGGTGCTCCCACCAAACCAAGCCTTGCTGCGTTTCCAGACAAGCCCTGTGCACTCCAGCCCCATACATTTCCCCTGCTGCTGCGGCTCCCCACAACTTCTTTTTCAGGACACTAACTGTTCTGGAAGATCCCTTGTAAGCCCTTTGCCAGCCCCACACCCCACCTGGATCCCCACTCCTACATCTCAGGGTTTGGTTGGCTCACACCCCTTTCTAAGAAGTGGTCTTTGAGCATAGGCTGGGCTCACTGCAGAGACTAGGAGAATGGGAAAGGGCTGGGTGAGAAACTGGGGCAGGCCCACAGTGAGCAGACCTCCTCAGGAGGGGTGGGAAGGGCTCCTTCTGTCAGGCCAGCAGGGGATATGTAGGATCTTGAATGAGTCTAGAAAGGGCACATTGGCCTAAGTCAGAGCTGGAGGTTGGGAGGTGATCCAGCCCCCTTCTTCCTGGTCCTGGCCACAGGCGCCCTCTGCCCTGCATGACTGATAATCGCAAAGCCACTCAACTAGACAAGAAGAGGTGGCAGCTCCGAAGACTCCTCTTGCAGGAACTGGCCCAAAAGGCCATGGAAGCCCAGCCTAGTAACATGGTGGCTACTGTGGAGGGCTGGCTATACCGTCTCAATGCTGTACTCCCTGAGGTAGGCACTGGACACACACTGGCTGGGAAGCAAGACTTGGAGCCTGTGTACAGGCCTGACTCTTCTGCCTCACAGCCCCAGGTGAGCCTCCCCGATGTGATGATCTGGTTGATGACCAAGGAGCAGAGAGTGGCCTATGCACAGGTGCCCGCCCACAGCATCCTGTTCTCTCCGATGGGGACCCTGTACAGCGGCAAGTTCTGTGGGAAGACACAGACCCTTTTCCTACAGGTTTGGAAGGGAAAGTCTTTGGGCAGCCCCAGTCCTTAGGAGGAGAGGCCTAGAAACACCCCAGGGAGAATCCCTGAGCTCTGGGGGCAGCCTTCAGGAGCATCTCCGAGGGCTACCACTGCCTCCCTGCACTGGGTGAATGGGGTATAAAGTCTCCAGAAGGCAGCTCCATCAGCATGGGGCTGATGCCAAGTCCACACCCCTACTGCATGTTCCTTGAATTTGCCTCCTCCATCATCCTCATATCACAGTTGGTTCAGTCCCTTGTTATTTCTCCCCTGACCACAGTTGGGTGCAGTCCAAAATATTTAATGCCTATAAGGTTTGGGCACCGGCCTATCATATCAGATATAAAACGTAAATAAGGCTGACAACCATCACTCCTGCCCTAATGACAGCCTCTGCCTCCAACCCTTCCCCCAGGTGGCAGGTTGGGGCCAAGTACCTGACTCCCTACTGGGTCCTGGAGAAGGTTCAACTGCCCTGGTTTGGCCCCAGCCACCTCTCCTGCTCAGCCCTCTCAGGCCCCATACTCTTAACAGTCAGGCTCCCCACACACCCTGCCTGCCCTCTGCTATCTTGAGGGCCCTTCCTCATGCTTCCTGAGAAGCACTGACATGTACCACTCACTGATTGTATACCCCTAGCCAGCTTCGGTCTGCTATGCTATGGAATGGGCCAGGTGACCACGATGCCCAGCTGATGCTGTGTGAGGGTCAGAGCACACACTGCACATTTAATACTTAGCAGTGTACTTGGCACACTGCAAGAACACAATCAGTGATTGCAGGGATCATTGTCAATATCACCATCATCACTGCTCCTTTTGGGAGCCTTCTAGTTTCCTTAGGTAGCACTGCCCTTCTCCCCCACCCCCAACCAGCACAGGGTCACATGTACAGTCATTTGCTATCCCAACTCAGTGGGAGGCCCCTGCTCCCAGGGTGAAGGGTGAAGGGGGAGGATGTGTGCCTCTCTCTTACCAGTACCCTTGGCCCCGGGGATCCACACCCTTCTGGGGTTGATTTGCCTCTGGTTCAGTACCCAGAGGGTGAAGGACAGAAGGACACGCTCCCGGCCCACCTCCGGGTCTGCATGTGGCTGGGCAACGTGGCTGACAGCGTTAACCTGCAGCTGCGCCGAGGAGGCAAGGTGGTTGTGTACGCAGAGACGGTGAGTAGCCAGGGGTGGGGGCACAGAGTGGGGGAGCTGCATTGGCCTAGCACCAAGAGAACGTTACTGGAGAAGCTGGGATTGTGACAGGGAGTCTGGTAGAGAAAGGCGGCAGACTGGAGAGCTACCTCCGACACTGCCAGCTAGGAGTCCCCAGGTGACAAGCGACAGGCATGTGATGGCAGAAGGGTCAGGTGAGTGGTTGGTCCTCTAGGGCTGGTCACTCTTTCCCTGGTGGATATTTATGGGGAGTTTATGCCTGTTAGTTCAGAGCAGGTGAGGTGAGCAAGGCTCTGACTTGCAGGGATCTTCTTGTCCATCACCAATCTGAGGCCCCTGAAGCTCTGGTCCTTCAGGCCGCTCTCATGGTCCCAGGAAGGGGAGGGCCTGGAACAGTCAGAGGGGCAGGAAACAAGGCGTTTCCTCCCAGAGCAATGAACCCAGGGAGTGGGTGAGCAGCCAGCCAGAGATGGCTCTAGAATCCAGGGGTGGGAGGGCAGGCAGGGCTTGGGAGAAGACTGTGAGAACAGAAAGAAAATAGGTTTTGGGTTTCCAGCTTTGTAATTGACTGAATTAAAACACATTTTCATGGTTCCTAAGTTGTGTGTTTCAAGCAAATAATATGTGTAACCAGCTCATATGTAGAGCCTGGAGATGCTGGGAAGGGTGGGGAATCCGGAGGAGGTGCAGGGACAACACACCCAGCAGGAGAACTGGGAAGAAAGGCCCAGAGGCAGCAAAGAGGTGGCAAGTGTGGGACAGGACTGGGGTTTCCTGGGTCGATGGTGACACAGGTGGATAGGCCACATTGCAGGTACAGCCAGGCTGTGTGCTGTCTGACTCTGTGCTGGTGGGGCAACAGGCACTGACAGCTTTCCTTCCCACCCCAACTCCAGTATGAGAACCAGGCCAAGTATAAAGACCAGTGGGGGCAGCATGGGCTGTACCACTGTCCCAACTTTTCTGACGTCCTGGGGCACAAGGCTCTCCCCAAGGAGAATTTCAAGGAGCCCCCGGGATGGCACTGGCAGGGGCAGTGGACAGTGGAGCCTCAGAGGAGGTAAGTCTGAGGTTCAGGGCATAGAGCCTGTGTGCCCTGGACACACAGCTCTAGAGTCAACCCTTTTTTTTGAGCTGGGAGGCTGGTCTGCATGTAGCCTCTGGAGCCCAGTCCTAGGGCTGGGGTGCCCAGACAGAAGCCCTGCCCCCACCCTGCCCTTCCTGCAGCCAACTGCCTAGTCCTTCCCAGAGCAGGTGGGGCTACCCTCTGAGAGAGCACTTGGCAAGCAGAGGACCCCAGGAGCCTGGAAGTCTGGGGAGATGTGTTGGGAATTCAGGGTCTCGCTGTCCCCAGACTCCTCCTGGACACAGACATCAACAAGAGCCAGGTGCTGGAGGAGGTGTATGAGAACCAGCAGCGGGACATCACAGGGGACTGGGTGCCAGCAGCCATCCCCAACACGGATGTGGTAAGCAGGGGCGAAGCCATCTCAGGATAAGGGGGCAGTACAATTAAATGGGCACTTTGGAGGCTGGGTTGTCCAAGAGGAAAGAGCTGCCCTGTGAGCCCTGCTCCCACCACTACGTGGACCCTGGGTCAGCACTGATGATGGCAAGTAGAGATACCTTCGTTCAGACCACAAAGAACAACGCAGGGGTGGTATTTTCTTTCCAGGCTTCTTCAAAGGGAGGGCTTCCCCCAAGGGACAGAATCAGTTTGGGGCTGGTCTAAGCAGTGCTGTTGAATAGAATTTTCTGTAATGATGGAAACATTCTTTATCTGTACTGTCCACAAGTGGCTATTATGAGGTCGACTAACTGAACTCTGAGTTTTATTTCATTTTAGTTCATTTAAATGCAAGGCTGGTGACTGCTGCAAGGGGCAGGGTGGACCTAGCCCCTCTTATGAAGGCTGCCCAGTGGGCTGTCCTCAGCAAGGACAGGCAACCTGGGCTTGGGTAGGCAGCAACATCCAGGTGACAGCCAGCCTTGACAGCAAGTCACAACATTTTGCTTTCACAGTCATTGCCATGGTTATTACCTATCTATGAAGAGTGATGCTGATTTTCCACTGACAGTAAAGATACAAAGTTTCCTTTTAAAAGTATATATTTATAGTTTAAAAAGGCCAGCCAGTAAAAACATATTGACTTTGCAGGTGGCATCAGACATAGCAAGTGCTATTGCTCCCAAGGGGCAGGAGGCCACTGTGGCTGTGGGAGGTGAACCAATGTGGAGAGGATGAGAGAAGGTGGCCTAGTTCAGACACCCCTCAGCCTGCCCTCTGTCCACCCGCAGAACGGACAGCCTGTGGAGGCCCGGGAAAATGTGAAGTGCCCCCAAGGCTGGCATGTGAAGAACAACTGGACTGTGGAGTTGAACCATGCAGTGGACAATGAGGGTCAGTCCTCTGCTCACAGGCTGTGGGCAGGAAGGCCTGGAGCTTCCAGGGCTCAACACTTCCCACAGCCTGAAAGCAGCCAAGTTCTTGGGTGGGTTGGGCCTGAATTCCTGGGGGTCCCCAGCCTCCAGAGAAATGGGCAGGTAGTAAGTGCTTCCAAAACACCTGAGCAAGGATCTCCTTCAGGGGATCCAGGGGAGGTGCCGTAAAGCAGGGAGTTTGAAGACCTGGGCTCAAGATGCAAAGCCTGCTATTTATGAACAGTGTGACCTTGTATGGGTCACATGACATCTCTGAGCCTCATCTTCCCTATCTGTAAGATGGGCAGTTGGGCCCAGGTCACCAAGGTGATACAGTATGACCACACTTTCCAGGGACAGAAAGACCTGGACACGAGGGAAAGAGCTGCCCCCATAGCCTGCCCTCCTCTTGCCTGTCTGTCAGGCTCATCTAAATCTCCCAGCCTGCGGACAGCGGGCACCCACAGGCCATGGTCCTGCCTCTGCAGGCTGGGAATACGGTGTGGGGATCCAGCCCTCAGGCCTGCCCCAAGTCTGGAACTCAGTGGAAAAAACCTACTATTCATACCGCCGCCGACGCTGGGCACGCGTGCGTTGCCGAAACCATGGGAAGCTGAACCTGGAGCAGGAAACCTTGTCCTTCCTGCAGCTGGTAAGGGGGCCACCTGGGGAGGAACCTGGTAGTTTCCACCCCAGGCCATGGCAGGAGAATGACTCTGCTGTCCTCTCTGCAGCACCACCCTGGCCCAACCCAGGAGGAGGAGGGCTGGGAATATGGTGCCATGGGCTCCAAGTTCTACTTGAACCCTCAGCCTCAGAGCCGGTTCCGCCGTCGCTGCTGGCACCGAAGGCTGGCCCCCAACAAGGACAAGGGCATTGCACCTATATTCCTCCTGGAGGGATCCTTGGTAAAGCTTCAGCAGGCTAGACACCTCCTCCCCACACTGCACCTCCTGGGGCTGGGGCTAATGTAGGCGTGGCCGGCAGCAGGAGATGCCCTAGTTTGGGGCACTCACAGCAGGAGGGTGGAGATTCTGGGCCCAGTATCCTCACTGTCAGGCTTTGGAAGGCAGAGCTCAGAAGGGGAAAAGGGTGACCTGGGCCTGGCTGGCCACCTAAAAGCCTCAGGGGAGACTGTCATGGGGGCAGGAGATAGATCTGAAACGGAGGGCTGAAAAGGAAGAGAACAGGACATCATCACAGGATCTGAGCAAAACGTTCAGGGACTCCTGGAGGCCTGCCCCAGAGGACACCAAACTACCCCACATGCCTTTCATCTACTGCATCTTCAACAGTGAGCACTTAACTGAGAGCCAGTCTGGGTGGTCCCTAAGGCTCCATGTCCAAGGGCAGGGAGTAAGGAGGGGTGAATGGGATTCTGAGGGCAGGAGGCAGACTTGGCCCCTCTTATTACCCAGAGCCACACTACTACCAGCTTTTCTGCTACATCTACCAGGCCCGGAACCTGATGGCCAACCAGATCCAGACATTCCAGGGTAGGTGGCAGGTACCTGTTCTCCCCCAGCCCCCTAAGGGCCCCTGGATGCAGCCCCTTGCAGTATGAAGAATATGGCAAAGGAAGAGGGTGACAAACATGCAGACCACCTTCCAAACCCCAGCAGCTCGTGGCCCTGGTTTGGGGAAAAGACACAAAAACAAGGAAACAAGGCAAGAGTGTTCTTGAGGTGTGTCGCCAGACTGCGGAATCAAGAAGGGGGGGTGGAGGTTGGGAGGCATCATTTCATGGGGACCACTTAGCTGGGCCTTGAAGGAGGGGTTTGCTGGCAGAGTAATGATGAGACATGAAGGCAAGAAGCTGACACATTTGGAAATCACATGTCCCTTGTGTTAGACAAAAGATGAGGGGTAAGGAAGAGGCGAGGCAAATTCTGGCCCTGTTTAAGAGCCTATTCTTGGTCCTGTGAGGAGGACCCACAGAAGGTGAAGGTTCCACGTGAGTCAGTGCTCCCAACCTGTCCTGTTAGTGGCACTGTGTAGGGAACCAGGGTGCTGGGGGAGGGGCTGAACCAAGGCAGTGTCCATTGGGCCTCAGCACCCACATCAAGACATTCCCTGGTGCCAAAGCCACTCGCTGATACTTTGAAAAGGCAGCCACATGTAGCTTGGTCCCCAAAACTCCTCCAGAGGATCCACCATCCCTCCATCTCTGTGATGCCCAGGCTTCAACCATGGTAGTGTAAAACAGACATGGGGGGAACCAAATGACCCTTGCCTCTGGTTATCTGTTTATTCTGTGGCTTACACTGAGGTGACCTTCTGCACAGTGGGCTGTGGCTGGGCTGCCCAGCCTGGGCCTCCCTGGGTATTTGGTCCCATGGTGGTGGCAGCCAGAGGAAAGTAACTTAGCTCAATAGTGAAGCTCTCCCTTTACCTTCTACCCTCTAGGGCCTTTTATTCGGTTGGTCTTTTTGAACCATAGCCAGTGCACCCAAACCCTGAGAAGCTCTGTAGCCCCCACATGGGCCCAGACGCTCATCTTCCAGCACCTCCTTCTGTATGAGAATCCTCAAGACACCAGAGAGAGCCCACCGCTCGTGGTGCTGGAACTGTGGCAGCGGAACTCTCAGGTACAGTGGACTGGGCTGGGCAGAGTGGGATGTGCTCCAGTGGGCCTGGTTCATAGCACATCAACATAACTGTTAGCCCCTTTCCTAGACCCATCAGGATCCCAGGGAGGAGCCAGAACCCACCAGCATGCATGTTCTGTAAACTTCTCCTCCCTCCAGGGCAAGGAGAGCTTCTGGGGACGAAGCACGTGGCCCCCAGTGGTCTGGCTGGATGTTCAACATCGCATCCTACCCCCCATGAGGTGGCACCCCCTTGCAAAAGAGTTGGGGGAGGAAGAAGGCGAGATCTTGGCATCCTGTGAGCTGATCCTTGAGACTGAGGTACTGAGAGAAGGGGCCTCTGATCCTACCACAAGTTCCCACAGCCAGCGGTCCTTGACTCCACCCTTTCAGGAAAGGCCTGGTACCTGGTGAACCCAGGTAGCCTGCCCATTATATCCACAGCTCTCTTGCCAGCATCTGCTCCTGGGCTCTCTTGGGGACCTGCTTAAGTTGGGGGTGGCAGACAGCAGGACCAGCCCAAAGAGGCAGCATGCTTCCTGCTCTTCCACCTCATCCCTTCAGAGTCTCAGAAAGAAGCTGCCAATCTTAAGTGTTCCCTGGAAGAATGGGGCCTATACACTCCCCAAGAGCATGCAACCCACGCTAAGGAAAATGGCGGTTGAGGTGATGACTATGGGGGTGAGGAGGGCAGGGGGGCAGGAAGGCGGGCAGGCAGGGAGTGAGCCTCACCCAGGGCACTGGAACACTGTGGGGCTCTCTGCTGACCCTCCTCAGGTCATCCTGACCACCCAATCCAAAGCTTAGACCCAAAGAAGATATAAACCAAGACAGGAGAAAATGAAGGGCACAAGCTCTGAGAAAATACATTGAATTATTTTATCACACATCTTGCAGTGGGGAGTAGACAAGGGGCTTCAGTATTCATGATTACCTCTAAGCCTCATGCTATCCCCCATGGCAGGGTTACTTTTCAGAAAAGGAAATGGAGGCTCTGAGAGACAGTCACATGGGGCTAAGTAGCAGAGACAGAATCTGGGCCAGGCCCTACTTGTCTCCAATGCCAGAATACTTGTTACCCTCCTTTGAGAGCAGCATGGAGGTCCTCATGTAGGAGCCTGTGCACCTGGCCACAAATCTGGCAAAGATCAAAAGATGATCAGGGCCTGCTGGCTCTGGCTTCTTCCCCAAGGTGAGGCTTCCAGGCTGGTTCCTGCTCTGGTCCCTAGGAGGCCCTGATGAGCAGGGGCATGGACATTCCATCGGGGGGCCCAGTGTCTGCCAGCTGAGTGCAAGATCACAGGATATGGGCCACTGTATGGCCACGGCATTCTACAGAAGACAAGTTAGCAATGAGCTAGCTGGCATTACGGATGCTTGAGATATCTGGGCAGCACCCCCTGATCCTGAGGCCTTCCAGGTAGCCAGCCTCAGGAACTCTCTCCTGAGAGAACTGATGAGAGGCCAGACAGTAGTAGTTGAGGAAGGGCAATACCTAAGGGGCAGTGAAGGTCAGTGAAGGACAGTCACACACTGTCATAGAGGAGGGAGGACACTGTCCAGGCCTTGAGAACAACCACTGGTCCCCTGGCCCTGCATGCTCTCTGATGCACCATCACTGCCAACACAGCTCCCCTCTCTGCCAGGACCCCATCACAAAGGCAATCCTGCCCCCCCACCCCTTTTGGCAGATCCTGGTCTGGGGGCTCCGGAATATGAAGCAGGTGCGTTCCCCTCAGCTGCTGGTGGAATGCTGGGAAGAGACTGTGCAGACAGAGCCCATCAGGGACTTCCAGACCAACCCCAACTTTTCCCAGTCGGTCCTCTTCCTCACACTGGTAGGAAGGGCTCAGGCAAGGGCTAGGCAGCTCACTTTTTAAGAGAGGCCTCACAGGGTCTCTCTTTGGGCTTGCAGTTCATGCCAACGGAGGAGGCCTACGCGCTGCCCCTCATGCTGAAGGTAGTGGACAATCGGGACTTTGGCCAGCAGACCATGGTGGGTCAGGCCAACATCGACTCCCTGCAGCCCTACTTCTGTAACCCCTGGGCCTCAGACTACGTGCCCCCACAGCTTCCAAGTACGCTCTTTCTTCTGGTCCTTCCCCAGGCCTCACCAATGAGCTGGCATGGGGAGGGGCAAAGCCTTCCTTCCCACCCTCTCCTGAGAGTCACAATTACACTTCATCCACAGAGCTGTCTGTGAACAAGCCCCAGGTAAGTAATGGGCTTGAGGTCCCAACTTCTCCCACACCATTCCAAGGCACAGCCCTTGTCCTATGCACACTGCATGAGGCCTAATTATACATCAGAAATCAAAAGCAGTGAATTCTCAACCTGGACTGCACATTCAAATTACCTGACAGGTATTTTCCCCTTAGTATTTATTTACTTACTATTTATTATTTTTTATATTCAGACACTGATTCATTTTTATTCATGCCACTGACCAACTTCCATCAGAATAACTAGGGGCAGGACCCAGCCATCAGCCCTCTTTTCAAGCCCCCACCCCCACCCAATGTTTTCAGGTTCAGAACTACTGCTCTAGAACAGCTCCTGTTACACTTGAAAGCACAGAAATCCCTCTTGAACAAAGGCAGACTCTGATTCAGTATCTAGAGTGGGGCCTGAGGTCCTGCAGTCTAAACCCTTCAAATTCAGTCTGAAGCTGTGGGCAATGGGAACTCAGAACTGTGCTCACCTTCCTTCTTGCCCCAATCCCACGTCTGAAAACCCCTGAATGAAAAGGTCCACATGAGGTCCGCCCTGGCCTCCACTCACTCCTCTCGGGAGCCCAGTGGTAAGTGGCTTATGTATGGGCTGCCTAGCTGTACCTAACTCACCCTCTCTCCTTTCTCAGATCCTAGATTACTTTGCTGAAAAGTTCTGGTTCAAGTCCAGCAAAGCTGAGGTGATATGGGCTCAGCCCTGGGGGACAAGGAACAACTCCAAGCAGCTTAATAGGTGGGGATAGCATAAGCCTGGGCAGAGGAAGGCCAGCTGCCCTGTTTTTCCGGTCAGGATGAATATGAACTTGAAGTGGACTGGTGGAGCAAGCTGTTCTGGGCCACGGGAGACCCCAAGTCCCTGAAGTACAAGGATAGAGACTACCACACCCTGAAGGTTGGGAAGCCCCCAGGAAGCTTGCTAAGGTGGGAAGGGCAGCAGACCTAGCCCTGGCTCCTCTGGGAACCACCAAGGTGGGGGTGGTTCTTACTATCATCCCACTCCAGGCCACACCTCTACCAGCTGCACCTATCTAGGGACCAGGTGTACCCCAGCTGGGCAAGACAGTGCTGACCCTAAGACTGCTGACCTGGCAGACACTTGGGAGCAAGACCTGGGAACTGAAGGTCCCTCAATCCCCTGAGCCCAGGAAAGGCCCCAGCAGCCTGGGCCCCACACGCCCTCTTGCAGATGTATGACTGTGAGCTGGAGGCCGTGCCAGCCTTCCAAGGCCTGCAGGACTTCTGTCAGACCTTCAAACTCTACCAGGAACAGCCTAGGTTGGACAGCCCCGTAGTAGGGGAGTTCAAGGTGTGTGTCTAGACTGGCAGCTAAGCTGCCCTGTCACCTCATGCCCCTTCTGTGACCAAGACTCTATCAAAAGCCCTGGCTCTATGAGCTCCTTGTAAGATGGGGAGGGGGGATTGAAACCCATTTTCTGAGTGGGGAAACAGACACTGAACTATGCTGGGGTTCAGCATGACCCCCCTACACAGGAAGGTGAGGGCCTTCTCATCTCAGCTCCGGCTTATGCCAGTTTCCCAGGGTCTGAGAGCCTTAAAGAACAAGCTCAAACCTGAAGGGGATGGGGCTGAGATGGGAGCTCACATCAGCAGGGACTGGCAGTCACCTGGCGAGAACAATCCCTTTGCCTCGCACCTTCCTCAACACAGGAGGTCCTTGTACAGCATCGCTGCTGCACGTGCCTCTACCTGTCCTTGTGGCCTTCTGCCCCTGCCATCCTCACACAACCCACTCTCTTCTAAACTTGGATTAGTGCACCTCCTGGAGGGTCCTATAGAGCCAGCTGCCAACACTAATCTCCCCAACACACAAACAGGGCCTTTTCCGTGTCTACCCCTTTCCTGAGAACCCAGAAGACCCCCAGCCCCCACGCCAGTTCTCAGTTTGGCCTGATAAAGAAGACTTCCCTCAGCAGTGCTTGGTGCGGGTGTACGTGGTTCGAGCAATCAACCTGCAGCCCCAAGACTACAATGGCCTGGTAATGAGCAGCCCCAAACCTCCAGTGCCCATCTTCTGGGGCCCCACCCAGCCCAGGCACCTCCCCATACCCTGCCCTAAACCTCCTGTACCCTGGAGCTCCCTCAGGCTGCTGCCACCCTGATTGCCACCACCCCACAAGCTCCATCTGGTGCAATAGGCCCATTTCTGTCCCACTCCTGTCTTCCCTTACCAACCGGGGTTGACTATCCATTTTCTGTTCTTCCCTCACTTATGCCTGACCCCTAGTGTGATCCATATGTGATCCTGAAACTGGGACAGACAAAACTTGGCAGCCGGGACAACTACCAGCCCAACACTCTGGATCCCATCTTTGGCATGTGAGCTACTCCAACTTGCCCAATCCCACTTCCCCACTCCCATCCATGTGGTGCTCGGAGAAAACCCCAAAAGCACAGAACTTGCATTTCTTTTTAGCCACCCAATTCCTAGCATGGTGTCTTACACACTGAAGATTTCTTAACAGGTAGAGATAAACGGGTGGGAGGCCCAGTTCTACCCTCCATCTCACCGCCTTTGTTTGGGATGGGAACTGAGATCCACACTCAGGCCCTTCCAGCCATACTGGTGTATGGTTATTGGTGACAACTGCCATCCAGGCTAGTCACACGACCAAACCAGAGGGTGAAGTATGGCCCTTCAGGCAGAGATGCTTAGAAGGGAAGCTTATATGTCTCTGCAGTCTCCAACACCCTCCCACCAGGATGTTTGAACTGAGCTGCACCATCCCCCTGGAGAAGGACCTAGAGATTGAGCTGTATGACTTTGACCTGCTTTCACCTGATGATAAGATTGGAACCACAGTCATTGACCTTGAAAACCGACTCCTGTCTGGCTTCGGAGCTCGCTGTGGTCTCTCCCAATCCTACTGCCAGTGAGAGTGGACCTAACCAAGGGCAAGGGCAGAAAGAAGGGTGGAGAAGTGAGCCCACAGCCCCCTTCCAAGAGGCCTGCATCCTGAGCTGGGGATCCAGGGTCTGAAATGTCTTCCCCGCTTCCACTACTGGTCATCCTGCAGCTGAAAGTGCATGTTTTCCAGGACTCACACTTTTTCCTCTCACATATCTCCACAGGTCTGGGCCCTTTAGGTGGCGGGATCAGGTGCCCCCAAGCCTCCTCTTGGAACATCACGCCAAGCGGAAAGGATTGCCTCCACCTCTGTTCAACCTTGAGGGTGACTCTGTTTTTTACAATGGAAAAAAAATCAAGCTGCAACACTTTGGTGAGAAGTACTGCACACTGCCAGAAAGCACAGGCCCAGGCCTCAGAAACCAGGGAGGCTCCAGGATGGAAGAGCTGCCAGAGGATACCCTTTCCCCTTTCTCCTTTTGAGGGCAACCATGGCCACTGTCTAGGCTGGGCACAAGGGAGGTGTGAGGGTGCTACCTGGGAGAGGGAAAGACTAATGGCCTCAAGATCCCCTCCCATCCCCCTCCAATCTAGAATCCAAGCCCCCTACTGCTCAATACTTGGGACCCAAGAAGGAGCGCCTTGCACTGTACCTCCTGCACACCCACGGGCTGGTACCTGAGCATGTGGAGACCCGCATGCTGTACAGCAACAGCCAGCCAGGCATTGACCAGGTATGAGACTGAAGGGTCTGGATTGGGAGGTGGGTGCATACCCACCTAGGGTAGAGCCTATGAGGGGAAGGAGAGGCCGAGCATTCAGATGCAAACAGAAAGAAGACATGCAGAGTGTGCATTTTAATAAGCAAGAAGTTCCAGTAATGCCACTTAGTACGGAGAGATTCAGAGCTGGACAAGTCA
This sequence comes from Noctilio leporinus, assembly GCA_004026585.1. Lineage (NCBI taxonomy): Eukaryota > Metazoa > Chordata > Mammalia > Chiroptera > Noctilionidae > Noctilio > Noctilio leporinus. Next base: position 18,247 of record PVIW01012338.1, read on the forward strand.
TGTACAGGAAACCAGGCCATGTGACCACTGCAGGAAGTGTTGAGGTTCCCTAGCTGCCAAGACCAACACTGCCGCAGTGTCTCCTGAGGGAGGGCAGGGCAGCAGAACTGGGGTCAGTGTGCAGACATCACAAACCTGGATTGGCTGTTAACTGTAAGAACACACAACAGGGTACTAAAAATCCCCATGCCCTTATTATCATCTACCATAGAGCTGCCAGCATGGCTCACTTCGTTCTTCACATTTCTCACACTGATAACACATTCTAGACACATTTTTTTGCTGGGTATTTTAAAAAACCCATTGTCATTAAAACTATTCACTTAAAAAATCAGGTCAACTTCAGAAAATAAAAATTAAGTCAGATAGTTTGAAAGAATACATTTATCTTCTAGTGTTGGCAGTCCCACCCTTTCCCTTTTTCTCATTGGTTTCATCCTTCTTTTAGATATCTGTGCTTTGTGGATAGCCTTACATCCTTGGGGTGTGGTTACATGCCCTAAAACAATCTAGAAATCTGGGCTGACTATCTAGATTACTGGTTAATAAATGGAGCCCCAACCCCATTCTGGAGCCTTCCAGGAGCCCCTAGCATCACCTACTAAATGGTATTAACACTCCGGCCCCATGATCATCAGTCTCAAAGCCACATATACTACCAACCAGACTGCACTGTTCCTGTCTGAAGTCATTCCACCTCAGATACTATACTCCACCTCTCAGGGCTGGGAGCATGGCTTGGCAGACCCAAGAACCTGGAACAGGGCTTCCCAGGCCAGCACACTAAGGACAGAGGCTAGCAAACCCATCTCTGCTTTAGGGCAAGGTGCAAATGTGGGTGGACATCTTTCCAACGAAACTGGGGCCTCCTGGACCCCCAGTCAACATCAAGCCCAGGAAGCCTAAAAGGTGAGTGTGGGTGTCCTTCCCAATCTCCGTACTTCCAGGGCAGCCTTCCCAGGGGGCCGGGCATCGGTGTTCCCAGCACTGAGCAGCAGGCATGCTTTCCTCTGCTGAGGATCCAAGGGGCTTTCTTCCCAAGTCTCACCAGTGCAACATTAATGTGGGTATGGAGGGCAGATGCCCAGGCCTTTCTCCCTTATCAAGGCTGCTGCTGGGGAGCAAGACCTCAGCAAAGCCTCAGAAAGCCATGGCCACAGGTATGAGCTGCGTTGCATTATCTGGAAAACTGCCCACATGGACCTGAAGAGAGTCAGTTTAAGTAAGGAGAAGATGAGCGACATCTTCGTCAAAGGGTGAGACAGAGGAGCAGGCTCCAGCAGAGTTCCCTGAGTTCCCCAGTTCTAGCTTTCTCATGAATCCTCCTCATCCTGGGTGACATCTCTCCATATCCACTGCACCTGGTAGCCCTTCCACTACTGGGCAGCCCTCCCATAGGGCTCCAGCTCAGGGATGGGGACAGTGCACATGAACCCCAGGTAATAGGACTCTGATCCCAGGTGGTTGTTCGGGCTAGAGAAGGACATGCAGAAGACAGATATCCACTACCACTCCCTGAATGGGGAGGGCAGCTTTAACTGGCGGTTCATCTTCACCTTGGACTACCTGGCAGCTGAGCAAGTGTGCGTCCTGAGCCAGAAGGTAATGGTCCTGGAAGTGGACTTCTCTTCCTGCCTTCCCTTCAGAGACTTGTAAGCTATAGCAGAACAGTTGGAATGGGGCCTCAGGCAGAAACCTCTTCCTTGCTAGTCCCTTATGCTGGGTAATGGGCTTCTAAGATGGCCAAAGGGACTCTCAAAGGAGAGAAACAACACACTCTTCTACTGTCCTTCAGGACTACGTATGGAGTCTGGACCCCACAGTGATGAAGTTTCCAGCTCGGCTCATCATCCAGGTCTGGGACAATAACATCTTCTCCACTGATGACTTCATAGGTGAGATTCTGGCATAGGGCCTGTGACCTTCAGATAGGGGAGCTCCTTCTTGCTGACAGCATTCCTCTGTGCTCAGGGGTCCTGGAGCTGGATCTGTCTGACATGCCCCTCCCAGCCCAACATGCAAAGCTGTGCTCCATCAGGATGTTGGATACTGACCCCAAGTGGCCTCGCTTCCTCCAGCACAAGCACTTCTCCCTCTTTCAGAAGAAAACTATAACCGGCTGGTGGCCTTGCCAGGTCCTTGAGGATGGCAGATGGCGCTTATCGGTAGAAGCTGGGGAAGGTGTCTACTGCACAGACCCCTGGGGTCCTCAGTTAAATCCCTTTCCTATGTGGATTCTAGGAGAAGGCTCATGCTATCTTATCTCAGCCTCCTACCCCCTGTGGTATTTCTAGGGTAAAGTGAAGATGACTTTGGAAATTCTGCCAGAGATGGAAGCCTTAATCAGGCCAGCAGGACGAGGCCAGTCAGAACCTAACCAATACCCAACACTTCACCCTCCCATGTAAGGGTCCTGTGGGGCACAAGCACCAAATTTTTCTTCCTTATTCACAAAGCTGAGCTGCTGGGCCTGGCAATTTGTCCAGGTGGGGACTGGTGGGCTTACATGTGGAGGGGTGGTTACTTCTTACCACCTCAGCTCATTGCTCAGTCATAATCAGGAAAGAACAGCCATGGGGGGTGGGGTTGGGGGGCAGCAGCTGCTTTTGAAAAAGAAAGGTCTTTACTCTGGAAAAAAGTTGACCTGAAGGTCCCCTCTGCTCTCCTTTCTCTGACATCAACTCTGCTCACGGACAGACGCACCAATACCTTACTTTCATGGGTTCAGTCACCTGTTAAAAACTTCTGCTATGTTTTCTGGAAACGCTACCGCTTCAAAATCATAGTTGGTGCAGTCATAGTGATTGTTGGACTTATGCTGTTTAGCTTCATGTATTCAACTCCGGTGAGTGACGACCATGGGGACAGGGACAAAAGTACTGGTTGCTCATGGGCTGCCTCTGGAGATAAAGAGTGCCTTCTGGTTGCTACCCATCCCTTGCCTGTTCTCTCTAGAACTATTTGGCCATGAGCTGGATCAAACCTGAACTTCGGCTGAATATGCCCACTAAAATATTCACCAATATCGATTTACTGAATACCAGCAATGCCAGCTCTTCCATCCTTACCACCCAGCATCCTAACCTAGAGCCTACAACAGGCAGTGAGCTGAAAGTTCTGCAGGGAAACATGAATCACCTGCAAGATATTTTTCCAGAACTTCAAGCCCCACAAGGCTAATTTATCCATGTTTGCCTGGCTTTTATTTGCCCACTGTTAGCTTTACACTGGAGCATCCTGCCAGTTCCTTGTTTCTATCTTCTAGGGCAGCAAGGGGCTGGGGCTATTCTGGCTGTTCTGTTCAGAAACCACTACCAACAAGAAAGGCAAAGCTGTAATTTTCCACTGAAATAAACAAGGTTTGTAACAAAGAACACCATGTGCTCATATGGTCAGACAGGACACACCATATAATGGTCAAATGGCTTCCTGCACCACATATCTGTTAGGCAGCCCCAGGCTAGTTAGGGACTGCATTTCATGTTTTCCCTGCCTTATTTAAAAACCTTCAAGATACTCATGAGCTGAGATCACACAAAACCCACACGTTCGAGCTCTCTCAGCAACATACCTCCTGCATGAAAAGATCCCCTCCTCTTGTATCACTGCCTTGGTCTTCTCAAAAGCCCGAGGTCCTCTTACCACAGGGGTCTATCCAATCTCTCCTTGTGACTCAAAGAAGACATAAGAACTATTTGCTTTATTTCTACCTGGTTGTAAGGTGAAGCTCTAGATCTGTTTGTCTTCTGACACTCTGGGGGAGCTCTGCTGTTGTGGGGAAGGTGTTAGGAGGATCCCAACTTAAATTCACCTGCAGGAGAGCATTACTGCCCATGATGTTTAAGTAAGCACCTGGGAAGGATATAAAAAAGCCCAAGAGGACAGAAACCCACACCCAGCTAAGGTGACCCTCCTTTCCCTCTGGGTTAAGCTGAGGATTTCCCAACAGAGGAAAAGGCAGAGCAAGGACTTAACGGGCTCAGGGAGAAGCCTGGACTCTCCCCCAAACCCACTCCCAGAAGGAAAAGCACTGTTTCAGGAGCTTGTGTTTGGTTTCCATCAGCCATTTTTACAAATTTCCTTTAGGCTACAGAAGTTCTAGGCCCCCCATTAGCCAATTTCATCATGGGCAGACAGGTGAGCAGAGCGGTATGTGCCCCCTTGTCAGATAAGGCAATGAAATAAGGGCTGACCCCTGGAGGATGCACTCAGACTCTTGCTCAATGACAATGAATGCTTCCAGGCACAGATGACAAGGGCCTATTGACCCCAGATTTGCAACATGAAAACTGCAACTGTTTCGTATCCATTAAGGAAAAGCCAGATTTCCTCAGGGGTATCCAGACCAGGCTATATGGAGAAAGTTTCCTTACATTTTGAATACTCAAAGTGGGATTCCAAAGATCATGACAGACAAAACATGCAGCTAAGCAGGCTCCAGATGGTCCAGAAACATCTCCACGTGGTCAGATCACACAGCAAATGTTGCTTTTGGTGTCAAAACCTAGAGCAGGTTAGTGTCATAGTTAAGCCCATTTCATCCATGAGATCTTCTGAGATTCTCTTGACTTATACACCAACTTCTAGTCAAACATGACTGAGGGCTTAATGTACCTAATTGGGAAGGTTACAAACACACCAACAGAACCAGGATCCGCAATGACAACCAGAGACTAGTGCAGCGAGCCAATGCAGAAAGCCCTCTCTCCCTGTGGATACCTAATGAGGGTCAGTGGAATCTGTTTGTTCTCCAGACCCAGGCCCCAAAAGAGAAGCATCAAATGTCTTCTCAAGCTCAGGCTGCATTTGGAGACAATAAAAGGAGGGAGAGGGTAACAAGGTGGAAAAGATTTCCAGATTTCCAAGGGGAGCTCCTCAGGTGATAAGAGGCTTAGGCAAAAAGCAAAAACCTGCCCTAGCTGGTGGCACAGTGGATAAGGTGCCGGCCTGCAAACCCAAAAGTTGCTGGTTCGATTCCCCAGCCAGGGCACATAACCAGGTTGCAAGCCAGGTCTCCAGCCAGGTCTGTGCCTGGAGGCAGGTGAAAGGCAACCATACGTGGAAAAAAAAAAAAGCAAAAACCAGTGACTGGCTATCAGGAAGGTTTGAAGAGTCATTAGTTTTTCATTCTTTGCAGATTTAAATTAGAAGCACAAGGGTCCTGGGTCCCACACCAAGGCAGCCTGGGCAATAAAGTTCTTTTCTGTGATTCTGGCATCATAACAACAGATACTATCTCTATCCATCTGAGCTCCTGGTGGACAGACTGCAGAGAAAGGCACATCACAGCAGCATTGCCCTGGGCTGGGTGGGTTTCCTGAACCAGAGTCTGAGGTCCCCAAGCATGACTGTCCCTGCATTTAAAGCTCCAGTGACAGAACTGAGTCCCCGACCAGCTGACAGAGACTGGAGAAGACTGCTGGGCTGTGTGCTCAGGACAGTGCCTGCTTTTCCCACATGTCATAGGGACAACCACAGGGCTGGTGGCCACAGGAGGTCTCAGTAGAAACGCTTTCGGCTCTGTTCCTGCCACTTGTTGTACAGTATGATCCCAATGACAATGGCAAATACGGAAAATACCAGAGAGAAGAAGACGATGAGGAAGAGGGCCAGGCCACTCAGGGGCGGCAGTGGGGCGGTCACTGAGGAAGTGAGAGAGAAGCAAGTCAGCACCAGGGAGCTCACCCTATTGGATAAGACCACCCCACAAGCAATTAAACCCCCAGGATCTGAAGTCCAGATGCCTTAATCTGAAGACGAAACAGCCTCCTCCAGCTCATCCGTAACCCAGACATGAGTGACAGGCAGGTGCCAGCGCTCCATATTCCTCAAGGGAAGGACAGAGAAAAGATGGCACGGCAAGCTGTGGGTCCCCCCCCTAGTACCCCAACTCCCCCGCCACCATGGGTCATTTCCCGGGGTCCCTGTGCTCACTCTCAGGCAGCTTCATGTTGTCCACTGAGGGCAAGAACACATCTCGATGCAACTTTTCCTCTTCTGGAGTTCTCTCCACTGTCAGTTCAAATAGCTTCAGGGAGACAATGTCATGATTGTCTAAAGGAAGAAACAAGGACTGCTCAAGCCCTGTCAAAAACAGGTATCTTGGAGTATCCTGGCTCAAGCTTCATAATAAAATAAAATAATCATGACCTCTGTTTTCTCATCTAATAAGAAAAGGAACAGGAATATTCTATAGTATTCTGTATTCAAAGTTTTTATTAACAAGCATTACCTACATAATCTACAAACTTAGAGATAATACAGGAATGAAATCCTCCATGACATGTAAAACATTCTAAGAGAGGAGAACCAGCAGTACTGAGGCTCCCTTTGATGGGAACGACACACATGCGAATGAACGGCGGGAAAGGGCTGCCCAGTGGCAGCGGTTTGAGGGCTGCATGCAGGCAGGGCAAGGCTATAGCATGAAACAACACACTTACCTTCCTGACTGGGCCTAATTCTTTGTTGTTCCTTATAACTCTGACCCTGTGTCTTACTAACAGTCATCAGAGAAAGGACCAGGGAATTAGGGATTCGCTTAATTCTTCTCTCCTTCCTTTTAAAGCATCATTATAAACTCATTGATTCAAACACATTTGATATGTTTCCACACACTGAGGTTGTACACCTTACTGATGCTCAGCTCCACCCATTTTTGTCCAAAGGAGGTCTTATTCAAGTTGGCTTCTGATCTTTTTACATGAACTCAGAAGTTTTGCTATCTTCCTTGCTTTCCTGGGAAGTTCCCACTTGTACATTTCTTGCCTCAGGTCTGTCAATTCTCCAAGAAGCTTGTTCCTCTCAGTGGAGACTGGTATTAAGAGACCATAAATCTCAAAAAGATTTAAAAAAAAAGGCCACAAATCTGAATGCCATAGAACTCATGGCAACTTGGTTGGTTACCAGGGACTGGATTCCTTACCATTTCTATTACTAGGATGGCATCTACAACTGCTTGGACTCTTAGAATCTTTAGGAAAATCTGGATTTGTCTTCAATTAGACAGGACCAAGTTTGAACCAGGGACAGAATAAAAAGCCAGGGCACCGCCCCTTACAGTGTGGGGCACCAAAGGCTGGGACATCTGGAATGTGTCCCAACTTTCTCAGCCATTTTCAACAATCCATGCATAACAGAAGATACCAACAAGAAAAACCTTAAGAGAAAGACACGGTTTCTACTTAGGGACAATGTATGGGCAGAAAACACAGACTTACTAAGCTAGGCATTACCACCAAAAACCTTGAGCAAAGGACTCCTTACGATAAACAAAAAAATCACTATATTTTCTTTGGTCATCTCTAACAGTTGGAAACAAATTCCCATGGAAAAGTACACCAGGAGGTTAACTGACAGGCCCTAGAAACCTATAAATTCAAGAGAAAATTCTAAGTAGACAAGGCCCCCTCTTTCACCCTGAGTCATATAACATGGTTACATAGCAAAGATCTAAAGCTTGTGGCTCCTGTCCCTAAGCCCAGGTGAGCTCCGCCCCACAGCTTCTACCTGTCTGCAGAGCAGTTGGCACCTAGCTGCCAAAGCAGAAGGTGAGGGAGGAACCCTGCAAAAAGCACTGGGAACTTCTTGCAGTGATGGATGCACTCTGTATCTTGACTATAGAGGTGAGGACATAGGTGTTAATATTTGTCAAAAACTCTTCAAGCTATGTATGTACTTCTATTCTATGGAAAATATATCTCAATAAAGTTGAACTTTTTAAAAAAGATTTTATTTATTTATTTTAGAGAGAGGGGTAGGGAAAGAGACAGAGGAGGAGAGAGACATCGATGTATGGTTGCCTTTCATCTGCCTCCATCTACGGATCTGGCTGGAGACCTGCTTGCAACCTGGCTATGTGCTATGGCTGGGAATCTAACTGAGTATTTTTTTAAAAACCAGGATTTTAAAAATTGGATTTCATTTGAGAAATCCAGGTTCCTAGTTTCTCTTGAAAAACTAAAGCATGGCCTTACTGAATCCACATCTTCTCTTGGCAATGATAGCTGGAACCGAGCAGCTGCTGCCCATTCAGATGAGTGTTTGCCTTTCCTTTCTGCAAGAAGAAAATTCTGTTTCATACTAGCTTTATTAATAATAAATTATGAATTTTAAAAAACCCACATATGTAGTTCTTTACCTCTTCTCAAATAACGTTACGATTGGGGCTAAAGCCAACAGGTAGAATAAGCAAATAAATAGAATCCACAAATCAAGCCTTGACTGATGTGGCTCAATTAGTTGGGTGTCATCTTACAAAGCGAAATGTCCTCAGTTTGATTCCTGGTCAGCTCACATGCTCGCATGCCAGAGTTTTGGGTTCAGCCTCCTGGCTAGGGCATATACAAGAAGTAACTGATTGATGTTTCTCTCTCACACCAGTGTTTCTCTCCCTTTCTTTCTCCCTCCCTTCCCCATTCTTTAAACTATTAATTTTTTTTTTTTTTTTAAAGAATAAGAGAAGTCACAAATCTGGACAAGGAGAAAGAAAGCCCTAAGGAGATGAGAAAGGAAAAGCAGCAGTTACTGTCAGTACTATATCAGTCATGGCAGGCAAGACCTTCCGGGCAAATGGTCAAAAGAGCTGAAGAGCTGTGGCTGGTATGGCTCAGCTGGTTAAAGTATCATCCCATAGATCAAAAGGTCTTGGGTTTGACTCTTGGTCAGGGCCCATGCCTGGGTGGTGTGTTCAGCCCCATTTGGGGCCCATACACGAGGCAACCAATCAATGTTTCTCCCTCACATCAGAGTTTTTCTTCCTCTCTCTCTCTCCTTCCCTTCTCCTCTCTCTAGAGAAAGAAAAAGAGCTGAAGAGAGGCCACAGAGCAAGGACTGAGAACAGGGCCACACACATCCAGGACACACAGAAGAAACTTCCACTAGAAGAGTGCTCACAGCATGGCAGGCACAGGTCCAGGGCAGCATGTTTGGAGGGGGATGGCTGGGAAGAGCAGCATCTCCACATATGACATTCAGAAGTCTGGACACAAAGGAGGGCCTCGGTGTCAGTCAGAAGAGGGATGGCAGAGTCACAGAGAAGCCTCATTAAGAGAAGGGGAACTGAACATGTTAGGAGGGGAAAGAGAGGAAGCAGACTAGAAAGGTGGCACCAGAAAAGTGCGGAACATAAAACACAGGTTGGAGAGCTAGCTCCATGAAGAGGTAAATTACTTTTCCCATAGCTCTAACTGTCTCCTGGGATAGCTGTTCAAAGACAACCTAAGCCTGGGGTCTTAAGGAATCTAGATATGAGAATACAGGAAGATGAGCACTCCCAGGGTATCTGCTTCCAGAGTTCTGCTTGTCTGATTCTTTCCTTTGAGAAGCCTCACCAAGGCCTGGCTACCAAGAGGTGACCTCAGTTGGGGCAAATGAGAAGTGCATGTGGCAGTACCTGAGAGGTCCCCAGTGATGGAGGAGGTACCAAAGTAGTAGCCTCGGGGCAGGCGTACCCCAGGCACCTCAATGCAATCCCTCCACTCATGCTTGCCATCGATGTCTATCATTATCTAGAATAAAAAAAGAAGAGAGAAATCAGGGTTAGGCCACAGAAGCAGGAGCCAGACAGCCATATTGGTCCAGAACAGGGACTTACTGTCAAATGCCTCTTGACATAACGAATCACAAGGAAGGTGTCATAATGGAGATTTCGGACAATGGCCGTACAGCCCCCCAGCTCCGTCAGCCGTCCATCCCGCTCATGATCATAGCTGAGGGAGCCATTGTTCACCATGGCTGAGATATAGGGGAACACTCGCTAGGGGAGCAGGGAAGGAAAAGCAGAGGACAGTAATGAAGTGCTCTTCAGAACATCCATGCAAACAGCAACAGAAATTATGCACATACAAGCTAAGCACCTTACAGTGACCAAACAGTCTGGCCTCATTATTAACAACCCACTAGAACCCACATTCAAGCGATGTGGCCCAGAAAGTGACTGAACTCTGTACTTGGCTTCAGGAATCCTCCTCTAAGGCTCTGGAGTCCGACTCTAATCTCCTCCCAGAGATCACCATTTTGCACCGGGATTTCTTTCTATGCATGGGTACCTATCTACCCTCTGCCATGTCACCTTCTGTAAGAAAAAAATAATTTATTATGCTTCTCTACATGTCTCCACCTTGGCCCATCCCTTCCCCACCAGAGTGTTTTGCACACAACAGGTATTCTGAAAATACCTGCTTGATCCAGGAAATCTTTCCATTCAGGATAGCTCCCTTCGTAGTCTAAAATCCTATAAGCACATGATGCTGAATGGAGTAAGACTCAGAAAGAGTGCTGCCAGAACCAGGCTGCTGGATGGTTCTCCAGCCAGGATAATTCTTCCAGCCCACTTAAGCTTCAGCCAATCGTTTCTCCCAATAATACACAGGGCAAAGTTCTCCCACTGCAAGTTTCCCCAGATCCCACCCATTTCCCCACCTACTTCAGAGGCCCTTTCTCCAATAGAGTTGTAGGAGCAATTTCTTTCCTTAGAAATGAGCTAATTCCAGAGCAAACCCAGTGCTAGGCAGTGTAGATGAAAGGAGAGGCCACATGACACATGCCACTCAATGAATTCTATACCACCCCCAACAGTCAACATGCAAGGTGAAGGCACACTCAAAAATCAGAGACTGGTGACTCTTGAGACAAGGAGCCACATGGATACTTAACAGTAGCAAATGTTGAATGAACACACGGAATAAATGATGGCCATGGTGGGTCAAAAACTGGGTACCTGAACTCCTGGAGAATATCGCCTCTTCTGGGCCTGAGAGGGTCCAACAGGTTTAAAAGCAAGAGGGCACAGAAGATGGGAGACCAAGTCAGAAAGAAACAGCCATGGAAGAGCTAAGACCCAGCTGTGGTAGACAAGCAAACTAATCTCAACCCCCAAACAGAAATTTAGGGTCCATGGGGGGCATTCAAGTGTTTATGTCCCTCAAAATTATAGGCAAAACTATATGCACTGGTACTTACATATTTTCTAAGGAGATAATGTGTTACTATCACTAGATTTTCAAAGAGGTCCTCTAGGAAGACCTCTCTAAAGTCCTGATGCTTTCAGGAACTTTATAAAACACACAGCATTACCATCCAAAGAGGCCCCACTTCTGTCTCTGAGAGTCAGGAGGTGAGGCCACAAGTTTGTACCCACATGGCAGTATTTCAAGAGCAAAGGGAAAAACAGGAGTAGCAAATAGGGCTAAGTGCTTCCAATTCAAGATATCCTTTGACAAGACTGGTGTGGCTCAGTGGGTTGAGCATCATCCTGCAAACCAAAAGGTTGCTGGTTTAATTCCCTGTCAGGGCACATGCCTGGGTTGTGAGCCAGGTCCCCAGTTGGGGGTATGAGAGAGGTGATGGATTGATGTTTTTCTCTCTCCCTTCCCCCTTCTCTAAAAACTAATAAACTCTAAAAAGATGTCCTTTACTGCCCAGGATCTCAGAATATGGCTAATACCCAGAAGATAAACAGCCCAACATTTGAGAGACTGTGAAATTAACACTAATCTTAAGAAATCATTTACCCTCTAGTTGAGCCTACAGACATACATTTCCAGATAGCTGAATGTCACTCTAACCTACAACATGTGGGCAAAGAAAAGCTCCATGGGAGCATTGCAATATGACAGATGGCCCAAGAATATTTAGGGTTTTTTTTTTTTTTAAAGATTTTATTTCATTATTTTTAGAAAGAGGGGAAGGGAGAGAGGCAGAGAGGGAGAAAGACATCAATGTATGGTTGCGTTTCATCTGCCTCCAGCCACAGACCTGACCGGAGACCTGGTTTGCAACCTGGTTTACGTGCCCTGGCTGGGGAATCGAACATGCAACCTTTGGGTTCGCAGGCCGGCGCCTTATCCACTGTGCTACCAGCCAGGGCTAAGAATATTTAGTTTTGTTCCAGAAAACTGCATGTAGTTCTAGCAACAAGAGATACTGATATAGGGTCAGTGCAGCCCTGCATGAGGGTCTAGAGCCCAAAGTGTTCCTTCCTCTGATACTTCCTGAGCACCTATTCCCAGCCAGGCACTATTCCAGATGCGCAGTTCAAAGGGAAACAACACAGGCAGGTACCTGCTCTCATGGAGCTGATAACAGAGTGGAAGAAACAGAAGACAAAATTTCAGACAGTGCCAAACGCTATGATGAAAACAGAAGAGGTGACACAACAGAGATTGATAAGGAGTCAACAGGTGAGCTGAGATCCAGAAAGTTAGACGGAGTCCCTCCAAAGCAGCATGAGTTTGGCATATTCATAGAAAACATGGGTGTCTGAAACTCAGCTAGTGAGGAAGGGGCTGGTGTGCACTGAGGTAGGAGCCAGATCCCACCGGGCTCTAAAAGCCACAGTAAGGAATTTAGTGAGGGCCTCAGAGCAACCAGCTGTTTCCCCCTCAGGCTGCTGGTGGAATTCTTACAGAGCTATAGCAAGAGATGAAATGAATGAGTGGATGATCAAACTGCCAAAAACTATTCTTCTACAACTACCATCTAGAACAGCTATTTTCAACCAGTATGCCACAAGAATTTTTAAAACATGCAATACCTGACTATTGAGTCAGATGTACCGACCTCTTCGCCCTTAGACCGTCAAATAATGAAAAAAAAAAAAAAAGAAAGAAAGAAAGACAACCACCAATACAACAATAGCCACCTGGTGTGAATGAATCAAACTTTTATCTATCTTTTTTCTAGGTTGGTTCAGCAAAAAATATATTTTTTGGTGTGCTGTAGAATTTTAGTAATTCATGTGTGCCATGAGATGAAAAAGGTTGAAAATTGGTGATATGAACAAGATTTGTGAGTATGCTTATCAAACACTTTACAGAAATGGGCTTGACAAGAAAGCTCCTAACTTCAGTGAACAGTGAGGAAAAGGAAGAAATTAAAAAGGCCCTAGGGTATTCTGATGATCCCAAGGCTTCCTTCATGTACTGACTCAAGAAGAGTGCCTAGGGGAACCATCCTTAACCTTTACTGGCCTAACTTTTCCCAAGGTTGGTGTGGCATCCCATTAGGCAGTCAGATAACTTGGTCCTCAGGATCACCTGGGGGAACTTTTCAGCTGCACAGACATGTGTGTCCCTCAGTCAAAAAGTCTCATTCGGTAGGTCTAGAGTAGGTAACAGGTTTATTTTTTAAAAAGCAGCACAGATAGCCAAATTTAAGAAGCACTGCACTAGACAAAGCCCCACAGCTTTAGAACTGAAGCCTATCTTCTTCACCAACTTATATCTTGGCTCCAACTTTGCCCCCTGAACTAGTAGGAAGTATTTAAATGCATCTCATTCATCCTGGCCAGTACAGCTCAGTGGATTGAGTACAGGCCTGTAAACTGAAAGGTCACTGGTTTGATTTCCAGTTAGGGCACATGCCTGGGTTGTAGGCCAGGGCCCCAGCTGGGGGTGTGCAACTGATCAATGTTTCTCACACAGCATGTTTCTTGCCCTCTCTTTCTCCCTCCCTTCCCCCCTCTCTAAAAATAAAATAAACTTAAATAAATAAATGTCTCTTATTTCCTAGGCCCAATCAGGAGACAGTGAAGTGCTTCCTGGGTACCCACTAATATCACACAGCAGCAGTTTCCTTTCCTTGGAAGGCAGCCTATATGTAGCTAGAACCAAAGGCTAAAGAAGCACACTGACTCGGACAAAGGTGGCAGTTTCATTCCTAACTCAAGAGTCACCAAAAATGAGGAACTCCTGCTATTGTACAAATAACTGTCTGTAGGGTGAAGAAATGCTTTCCCATTTTTGTACCACAAGGTCACTTAAAATTTTTTTTCTCTAAATATAATTGTACCTTCAACATATCATGATTAAAAGGAGACCCATGAGTTTGTGGATTTATGAACCCTCTGCTAAAATTCCACTGGTCTGAATCAATGGAGAGAAAAAAGCAAACATAGCCTGTGATACTAGGGAGAGCCAGGTTTTTTGGGTTTTATTTATTTTAAAAAATTATTTTTAGAGAGAGGGAGAGAAACATCAATGTATAGTTACCTTTCACCTGCCTCCAGCTACAGACCTGGTTTGCAACCTGGTTCTGTGCCCTGGCTGGGGAATCTAACCAGCGACTTTAGGGTTTGCAGGCTAGTGCCCTACCCATGGTGCCACGAGCCAGGGCTGAGAGACAGGTTTTATTTATTTATTTATTTAAAAGATTTTATTTATTATTTCCAGAGAGAGGGGAGGGAGAGAGGCAGAAAGGGAGAGAAGAATCAATATATGGTTGCCTTTCACCTGCCTCCAGCCACAGACCTGGCTGGAGACCTGGCTTGCAACCTGATTATGTGCCCTGGCTGGGGAATCGAACCAGCGACCTTCGGGTTCGCAGGCCGGCACCTTATCCACTGTGCTACCAGCCAGGGCAGA
>PVIW01012339.1:0-32611 GCA_004026585.1 Noctilio leporinus
CTCCAGGACCTTTATGGTGGCACTGCTTATGTTTAAATCCTTTATCCATCTTGAGTTTATTTTGGTGTATGGTGTAAGTTGGTGGTCTAGTTTTATCTTTTTGCATGTTGCTGTCCAGTTCTCCCAACACCATTTGTTGAAGAGACTGTTTTTACTCCATTGGATGTTCCTTCCCCCTTTGTCAAATATTAGTTGACCTCAAAAGTTTATTTAAAAAGTCACAGAAGTAGAAGTGAGCAATGAAGGAAGTAAACAAGCAGGGCTGTGTGGGATTAAAAAAAAGTTACAGAAGCAAAAGAAGGGTCCTTAGAACAGAATGCACCTGAGAGAAAAAGAGGGGGAAAGGTGTTCAGGTGTGAGAGAGAGAGAGAGAGAGAGAGAGAGAGAGAGAGAGAGAGAGAGAGCTTCATCTTGAGGGTTTTTACCTGGATCTGGATATCCCAGGGGAGGATATCAATAGAAAATTCATCACCTTTCAGGTGTGTCCTTTCAGGGTCATAGCCTCTATTTATTGGTCAGCAACAAGGGTAATTGATCATCTTAACTGGTCATGATGTCAACCATGGCATTGCCACACCTGGCCTTGCTGCTTTACTGGGCCTGGAGCTAAAACACAGTGGAGGCCTAGATGCTGTCTCCAGTTTGACCAAAACTCTTGTCTCTGTGGTCAACTGATCCAAGGCTTTGTTCCTGAAAATATTTAATGGGGAGTCAGAACCTTATTGTCTTGAGGGCTATTGTCTTAATGCTTAAGAAAGTAGTTGTGCAAGAGTTTACGTGAGTTATATGAGGCTCTAAGGGGATCAACCATATGACTAGCAATATACTAGGGGAAGATAGGCTGGGGAGGGCCTTAACCACATGACCAGTGATATGAAAGGTCAGGGGGTCTAGACCACATGACCAGCAATATGCTAGAGGAGGAAAGGTCAACCTAGAGGTAAGATCCCACCTTATTGGTAGGCACACAGAGCTTTCCAATGTGTAGCCTTTTGAACCTGGTCTATCATTCCTATTATCCTCATGCCTAACTGCCCACTATAGAACCTCATCCTTCTTTATTACAAAAACAACCTTGTTTAACTTGACCATGATGCTAAACAGAAGAATGACAAAGATAGTTGTGCATTTATGTATTGCATTAGCAAAGCTTGGACAAACCTAAGAGCTTAATGACTTATTTCAAATTCAAGATTGCTGTATGTAAGAATAATCCACAAGCTGAACAAGTAGGAATTTTTATGACGTTTTCCCACAGAATTGCATTCTAGTTTATATTATTCTGAAATACTGTAAGGGATACCGTTATTTAAGAAACCCCTTTTTCTCATTTTTTCTTTAAATAACGTTTTTATAATAGACACAGTATCTTGATTTCTTAGTTATTAACACAACACACATTTTGTATTAAATTTAGGTGACTGTATACAATATACACCAAAAATTATAAATGAAAAGAAAACATTTTTCTAGTTAATAAACACACACTTTAATTTTTTAAAAAGATTTTATTTATTATTTTCAGAGAAAGGGGAAGGGAGAGAGGCAGAGAGGAAGAGAAACGTCAATGTGCAGCTGCCTGTCACCTGCCTCCAGCTACGGACCTGGCAGGAGACCTGGCTTGCAACCTGGTTATGTGCCCTGACTGAGAATCGAACCAGAGACCTTTGGGTATTCAGGCCAGTGACTTATCCATGGTGCCACCAGCCAGGGCTTAATTTTTTTATACTATAATTATTTACTCACAGTTTTGCATAAGAAAAATCAGTTCTTAAGCCAACGTGTCATAGATGAATTTACTTATTTGTTTCTTCAAAAAACACTATGTGCAAGGCCCTGTGTTAAGAATCACAATAGAAAGGAGACTGGAGGATGAGTGAAAAAGGCAAAGGTTTCTGCCTGTGATAAAGTAATATATGCCATGTCATTAATGAAAATGTAAAATTAAGAAAGAAAGCTATTTTCAAGATTAGGTGGAGGATGGAAATTTAATGAATATTTCTGATGAGTTGAGGTACATAAAAAACATTCACAAGGAGATTTCTGGTGAGCTTATGGATACTTGAATCTAAAATTGGGGGGAAAGTCTATGCTGGAAATATGCACATTAGGATAGCCTAAAGTTGTTATATTTCTCTTTGCTTTTTTGACACTGGGATCACTAGATTTCTTTCTAAAGTTTTGACTTTTTCTCAACTATACAAGTTTTATTCAATGATCTTCAAATATTAATATGCATTAATATTCTATCTTAAATTGAGGTGATTCTTCTGCCCATATGCTATCTCTTCAAAAATTGAAATGTATTTATCTTTTAAAATTATTATTATAGTGATACAATTAGACTGACTGCCAAACTTAGACTTTTTTTTTTTAAAGATTTTATTTATTATTTTTAGAGAAAGGAGAAGGGAGGAAGGCAGAGAGGGAGAGAAACATCAGCGTATGGTTGCCTTTCACCTGCCTCCAGCTATAGACCTGGCTTGCAATCTTTTTTTTTTTTTTTTTTTTTTTTTTAAAGATTTTATTTCATTATTTCTAGAAAGAGGGGAAGGGAGAGAGGCAGAGAAGGAGAAAGACATTGATGTATGGTTGCCTTTCACCTGACTCCAGCCACAGATCTGACTGGAGACCTGGTTTGCAACCTTGTTATGTGCCCTGGCTGGGGAATCGAACCTGCAACCTTTGGGTTTCGCAGGCCGGCGCCTTACCCACTGTGCTACCAGCCAGGGCTTGGCTTGCAATCTTGTTTTGTGTCCTGGCTGGGAATCAAACCAGTGACCTTTGGGTTTGAGGCCAGTGACTTATCCATGGTGCCACAAGCCAGAGCTCTTAGACTATTTATGACTTACAAAAATGGCAAATATATGGAGATATATATATATATCTTTTGAATCCACTCTTTTCAATGGCACAATTGACAAAGGTCACAGGACAAATATGTCTTCTACACAGTTATTGATTTTCAAATATTTAATCCTTTATATTGAAATAAATATAAAATCCATTTCCTTTAGCAAATTTAGTCATTAAGAGAGAGCATCAAAAAATAAGAAAAAATTAATCTATACATTTCCCATTATTTTTTCTTTGTCTTTATTTCTTTTTGTTTGTTTCTTTTTTTCTTTCCTTCCTTCCTTTCTTCCTTCATTTATTTTTTTTCTGTTTACTGTAGCAGTAGTTAAAAGTCTTCACTTTGAAATTACTTAATAACTTTAATTTGATTATGATTATGCTTATGCTGAGGGAATAAAGCAATTATTTTTCCAATGCTGCTCTCATTTCTTTTTACTTTTGACTTAGATCATCATTACTAACCTGATTATAAAATTACAGAAAAGTCACCTTTGCTGTTGCTTAGTTTCCATTCCACTCCCTTCTTTCTTGATATAAATAAACAAATTAATATTGGAAATATATAAGACAAATGGTAAGAAAAGGATAGAAGCAATGAGGGAATAAGAGTATAATCTCATATTTTTGCTACCCCTTGAATGTCTGACTTGAGATACATTAATATATACATACATGCTTCTCTTGAATCTCAGTTTCCAGATCTAATAATTCAGACATAACACACCTGGCCATGACAGCTACACAATACCAGTTTCCCATATAATTTTTAAATTCAATATATAGTGCTTTTTTTGCAGGCTTTCTAATAATTACATATGCTTGATTTTAGATACCAGACTCAATAATTCTGACCTGAAAACTTGTTTCAGTGTACTGAAAAATATTCAAATTTTCAGAAGTAGAGTAACAATAACACTTCTCAGGAACCACTTTATTTTCATTTTTTATTCTGTCAATATCAAACTTCCCTATCTTTTCCTGCTATTAAATTCTTATTTACAAAAATAAATGTTTCAAATTTCAAGGCACAAAAAATTCTAGTTGTTTAGAAACTGCTTTGTAAACAAACTAGTAAGCCAATCAGATCTCAAACACTACTGGGACTTCTCAGACCCTTGAAAACCATGATTAACTCAGATCCAAAGACTTGCTAGGCCAATAATTTTAGGCAGATGATTGCTTAGGGTTATCATCTACATGTTAATAGCATTTCAATATAGTTTAAAGAATTAGTGGGTTCTTTTCTATCACAAAACATTAGTTGATATTCTAGGTCTAGTAATGAGTTGAATGATGAACAGAAGCAAGGGAGGAGAGAAAGAAAAGATGAAATTGATTTCCATTATGTCCTTCTTTTACTTTTGGCAATAACTATGAGCCAAGAAACCTTGTAGGTATAGATGAATTGAAAGCTCCTAAAATCTCAACTGGTGGTCTTTTGTTGCATCAAAATTCACACGGCAGGAGACCAGGACCAATCAGATTCTAAACCTGGACAATTATGAACAAGATCTTTTAAGTAAAGCAAAGAAAACACACTTCTTTTGTTGAACATTGGAAATATTTCCACTATAAACTTAAACACCTGATCCTTCTGTTTGCCACTCAGGATAGCCCTCTCACTTACACTTATTTCTATGTAGTCTCCAAAGGAGAGCAATAATGGAAATCAACATTTTAAAAAATGGCATGAAAACACTGTCTTCTAAGATGCATTGATTGCCACCATCACTCTGCCCCAGGATCTCTCCTTTCATTTTTATGAAATAAGAATAAAATTTTAAAATAAAAATGGCTATGTCCTCACCTTCAGCTTTTTGAATGATATGCTAAGAAGTACAGTATGTTTCACAAGATTTATTCTTGTGTGAAAATTTCCACTATATTGTTCTATGGAATAAATAAGCCTATTGTTCTCAAAAAAAGAAGAAGGTAAGTCATCTCAGTTATAATAAAAGCTGTAGCAGCTTTTCTTTTCTTAATATATTTTGTAAACACTGCTGATTATGATCATTATGGCCATGTGACATCACCTTGCCCAATTATACTGCAACAGAGAGAAATAGAGTCCTTTAAATAATGTTGTCTTTTCGCTTTGTTATGTGGAAAATAAATCTTTAAATAATATTTCCACAGCAGGCAAACTAAAAAACAAAAAAAAAAAAAAAAAACTCCCATTGCCTGCTGCATTCTGGGGAAATAATAGAAATTTTCTATTGAGCTTAATTAAACTGCAAATATGCTACTCACATTTCACTTCATTATATAAGTAAGTTGGGAAAAATAATTTTACAAATACCCACTTTAAAATTGTGTGGTGATTTATTTTGACTTTAAGTTTTTACATGGCAGGCTATTTTGCAAATTTTAGGTATAAATATATACAATAGGTATTAGATTTTACTCCCATATTCCCATATATTAGGAAAATAAAGATATTATTCCCCTGTTTTTCTCAGTATTTAGGTATGATCAGTACCCTGACAAAAGAAGTAAAATAAGACCAATTGGAGCCAGTGCTGAGAAGGGGTATATATTTCCAAAGGCAACATAAGATACCCTGCAGATATAAACATGTTTATTTGTGCAGAAAATATTCTTTATTAAATCTATGGACAAAGACATAGTAATAATTTAATACTGGATTCAAAATTACTTTACATTACTGGATTCAAATTTACATTAAAGTAAGGCATTTACCCTATAGTTTATCATATATACAAGAAATTGTGTGGTGGTTCAGGATAGGTGCCAGCCTGTGAACCCAAAAGTCACTGGTTCAATTCCCAGCCAGGCCACATGATCAGGTTACAAGCCAGGTCTCCAGCCAGTTGTAGCTAGAGGCAGGTGAAAAGCAACATACATTGGTGTTTCTCTCTGTCTCTGCCTCTCTCTTTTCCCCTCTCTCTGGAAATAATAAATAAATTAAAAAAAAAAAAAGAAATTATGAAAGTATAATAGAACATTTGCAGAGGTATGAAAGATATAAAGATCATAAAATCATCTATATATATGGAAATAATCATTAATATTTCCATATACATTCTATTATTTATTTCTATGCCCCTCTATTTGTTAACAATGTAAATAAATAGGTTTATATTATGTATGCAATGCTTCTATTTATGTTATGCCAAATTATTCCTCAAAAATCACCATTTTAATGAGTGTATAAGGTTCTATTAGAAAGATGTGTCATAAGGTACTTACTTATTCTACTTTTTTGGCCATTTATGCTTCTTACACTATTTCATAATTACCAGTTTAACATATATTTAGATACATCTTTGCCTGTGTTTCACCCTTGTTGGGTTACAAAATATTGTGTTTTCATTGCTTTTGTTGTTTTTGTTTAGTAATTTAGAAATTACTAAATTATTCTTGAGATTGTCAGATATTGTTCCTAGTTTTCAGTGGCAGTGCAGTTAAAATATATATCTTACATAATTCATGAATATTTCAGCAGGAACATGAGAAAACACAAATTAGCTAGCCACTATCTTCATTTGAAACCAGTCTCTGCAATATCAACCAACTTGTACTTACTGTACTTATTAACATTGTTATAACAATACTATAATAATCTTATTTTACAAATTCCTACAGAGAAAAGACATTCTTACATGTAACTTATAAGAATACTTTCTTGAAGTGTTAGTAGTTGGCTATCTTTTGATTACAGTAACTTTGACAAATGATACATTGACAATACTGATTCATTAAGGTCATCCATATCAATCATGTCTAATTTGAAGGGTCACTTTCAAAGTTAACAGCTTAAGGCAAAGTCATCAATTGTTAATGGTTCTAAATAGCAAGTGTCCCGAGAACTGCAGACTTATGCCACATATAATCATATTTCAAGTAGTTATGAAAGATGATTAATGAGATTCTTCCAAAATATTTCCAAAATGCATGCACATATTTACATATGTACTTTACTATTATTCATTTTACTTATTCCATGTATGAGTCAATATGATTCTCTATTCTTAAAATGTACTACCATGTCTAAATCTCCACACACCAACTTTACATGCAATGTACTACAATTTCTGAATAATGGTCAGCTTTCAAATCATAAGTAACTTATAGGCAAAACAACAATTTGCTGTAATGTATAACTTGGCTGTGCCATGATGAAAAGTCAAGTTTTATGAAATATGCACTTTAAAAGAATTAAAAAAAACAACAAAATACAGTACTTGGCAGATAGCACCTGTCCTTATAGCCTGTGGAATAAAACCAGTTTTTATTATTATTGATTGAGTTTTATAAACCGGTGTTCAGAAAAACTTTTGGAGAATTTAACAGTTCCAAATGTAAATTACAGTTGAAAAAGGATAGCATAAAAAATGTGTAAATCAAATAAAATCTACCCTTAAAAATCTGAAATCTACATGCAGGTGTCTGTTCTAACACAACTGGTAGATGTAGGCTACCATAGATAGCACTGAACTCTATACATACTATGTTTTTATTTCTATGCATACATACCTATGATAAAGGTTAATTTATAAAATGGCACAGAAGATTAAGAATAATAAAACAGAACAATTATAAAATTACTGTAAAAATGATGTGACTGTGGCCTCTCTCTCCAGTAATTTCATATATTTTAGGCCAAACCTCTTTCGGAACCTGTATAACCATCCCTTTCTTACAGCAGTGGCTTGATGTTGCTCCTTTCAGGGATCCCTGGCTGGTTTTTTTATAGGCTCAGTGCTTTTTGGCACAAGATGTTGCAGTCGATGGAAACATGTTTTCTGCTTGTATCTTCCACCCACAAATTTAGTGTCTTTTCCATCTTCACTCAGCACTTAGCACACATTGAGGCCATAACTTTTGTTTGAGGTGACCGGCATAACTAGCAGGAATTTCCATTTTTTTCCCCCTAAAGGTTGCTGGTTCAATTCCCAGTCAGGGCACATAACCAGGTTGCAAGCCGGGTCTCCAGCCATGTCCCCGACTCGAGGCAGGTGAAAGGCAACCATACATTGATGTTTCTCTCCCTCTCTTCCTCCCTTCCTGCCCTTCTCTAACAATAACAAATAAAATATTAAAAAATAAACTAGCAGGAATTTCTTTTTCCTTCTTCACAATGTCGTAGTCAACATTCAACCTTTTTCTTTCCTTATTCATTCCAGATCTTTGATCTTTTTCCTTAAAGAAAGTACTGTATCACTTTTCTTTGACATTGCTAGCGTTACTACTCTTCTGCTCTGGGGCCATTATGAAGTGAAATAAGGACTACTTGAGCAAAAGCACTGCAATACCTGGACAGTGGATCTGATAACCAAGATGGGTGCTAAGTGACCTAAGGGTGGGAGCATATACAGCATGGACACACTGGATTCACATTCTGGGAGGAATGGCACCTGTTATCAGGAGATTTCATGACAGTACTCAGAACAGTGTGCAACTGAAAACTTAGGAATTGTTTATTTCTGAAACGTTCACTTAATATCTTCGGACTGCATTTAGCTGAGGGTAACTGAAACTGTGGAAATTGAAACCACAGATAAGGCGAGGGACCTCTGTGATTTAGATTCCCAAAGTAATCAGTGGCTCATACTCTGTTCCAAATGAAAATTTCTTCTGTAGGCCCATTGCTGCCATAATATTCAATGAGCTCAATGTCAGATCAGTACTGTGTATTTTTGCACAGCTCAACTACATCTAGCTTTCGAGGTGTTGATTGAGAGTGAAATAATATGGAAAAATATGCATATGAATTCAATGTATTATAACTCTTGTCTTATAGCATAATGATAAAAACTGCCTGGGGTGAAATCCTACCCTGCTACTTACTAACTCCGGGGTATTGTGAAAATCACTTAAATCCTCTATGCCTCAGGTTTTTTGTATGTAAAATGATGATAACAATAATCACTCAGGGTTGTTAGGATAATTAAATATTATCATCTACAGGAAGCATTTAGAGGAGTTTGGGGCAAAGAGTGAGTGCTATGTTAGTGTTAGATACGATCATTGTTGTGTGGGTGGTTTTCCATCATTTCCACTTAGAGTCAGCCTCCCTGTATCAATGGCATCCAACAGGACAGAAGAAATATGGAAACTTAAAGCATATATATATATATATATATATATTCAACAATTTCTACAATTAATGTCAATGAGAGGTAACAGTTGTGAAAAACGCAAACAGTTCTCCAGAATAAAGAAGTTCAACATGTTTTATTCATAATCTCTATTTCACTCCATTTACTCCTCATGCCACTCTTAATCTTCTGTACCAAGTCCCATTCAGATCATTGCTCATGGTGCTTTCGGAAATGCATGTGCCATATGGCTCCTTTTCTATTTATTTACTTGCATTTTCATCTGCTCTGTTCTAGTTTCTCAAGGCGCAGATTTGCATTAATGGTTTGAGACCTTTCTTCTCTTCCTATATAAGCTGCCTCCCACAAAATTTGAAAGGACTTCTGTCTTTATTCAGCTCAAAATATTTTAAAATTTCCTTGACACTTTTTATTTGATCCATGTGGTATTTGCAATTACGTTGTTTAATTTCCTAGTCCTTAGGGATTTTGTAGATATTAATTTGGTATTAATTTCTAGTTTAATCTTGTTACCATGTGTGAAGATACTTTGAATGATGTCTATTCTTTTATATTCATTGAGGTTTGTTTTGTGGTTGGGTGATGATATCTATAAATTATTGTTTTATGTGTGTTTTTAAAGAATATGTATTTGACTTTCATGAATGAAGTTTTATTCATTTATTACATCAAATATGTAGATGATGTGGGTCAATTCTATGACACTATTGATTTATTGTTCACTTTCTGAAAGAGTAGTAATCAAGTCTCCAATTATCATTTTAGTTTCTCTGTTTTTCCCTTTTTCTATCAGATTTTGCCTCATGCATTTTGAAGCTCTGCTGCTAAGAGTGTATGCATTTAGGACTGGCATGTATTCTTGGTGAATTGAGCTTTTTATCATTATGCAATTACTCATTCTATCATTATTATTATTTTATATTCTGAAATGTAGCTTGTCTGATAGTAATATAGATGCTCTTTTTATGCTGTGAATAGTCACTTTTTCTCCTAGGTATTCACAGGTCTTTTAGAGGATAATGAGTTGGATTTAGGATTTAGTACATTTTAAACCAGAAGTCAGACAACTGAGTTTTAGCTTAATAGTCATTAGAAATGAATTTTGATGGCATATTTTTATTTTTGGAAGCATAATTGCTACTTTGCATAAAGAATAAATGTTAGCCACAACAAACAGAACATATGAGTTAGAGTAGCCTTTCACACTCAGTTGCACATGATTACAGTCTTAAAATATACAATTTATCAAATGTGCCTGGCATTAGATGATTATAAATAATATAACTTAAGAGTCACTTGAGTTACAGCATCCTATAAAGGAAAGAGTATAGAACTGGAAATGAGAAGGCTTATATTTGAGACCTGCATTCATAACTTACTGGTAATATTAAGGATGGCATTTAGTGGATAAAAGTCCCAGCTTCTGAGCAATAAGAAATGGATATAATAAGGCTACCTGACTTAACTACCAAGAGACTTACTATGGGGCACAAATCAGAATGAGATGACTATAAGGGGTTACATAATTATTTGCTTTTATTATTAAATTAAGTTTCAGGTTCTTTGATGAATACTGTAAAGTGTCAGTTTTATCCAGTTAGGCCCTGGACTTGTGAAGGTGTGATCACATATTGAGATGCATAATAATATCTTAGCTACAATCATGAAAAGTATTGTTAACCTCTATGTTTGCAACCTAGGAATTTAGAAAGGCATTATGTTTTTTCCCTAATAGGAACAGTATCCAAATCAAGTGTTAATAGAGGTTTCCCCCAACATCTTCATTCTAATAGTTGTAATTCCCTTGTCTCCCTTCAGATGTTATAACTTATGACTTGACATTGATGAGTACTACTAGGATTAGGAAATAGTGTGGTTAGTTTCGCCACAGCTTCAGGCTGTCAGTTCCATCAGTTAATATCTTTTCTCACATGCCAGCTTAACACTGCACAGTCATTTGAAAGCTCTTTGTAAGAGTCTCCCACCTTCTTTTCTTGTAATAAGGAAGCTCTCTGAGTTTCTCTGTCATTATACACTCTTTAATCTCTTTGAAAGTAACATGACCCACTGTATGGTTTCCCCTTTATTAATGCAAATGTTCCAGACAGTATACTTAACTGTCTAGAATTAAACATTTTCTGTCAAGTTCTGTTCAGATAATGAGAATGCCACTACAAACCTTGCTTTAATTGCTGCATTATAATCTCAAGACCTGCAAAGCTCTGGGGACCCTGATACATAAAATGCTTTTCAGCTATGCAGGTGCAGAGTCAGTACAAGTGTGTTTTAACTTGAGGCTGTATCTTCAACTCATTGAAAGAATATCAATGCCTTTGGAGTGTTTGATAATTTGAGCTATTATTTAAAGTATAACAATGGAGGCATATTGAAAAAGTAACAAGAAAGCCTATAATTATAAAGATGAGGACCACTATGCATGCATATACCTCTAAGAGATAAATACCAAATACTTGCAAAAAGCAGTAAAAAATAAACTCTATACAATCAAAGCCATTATTAGTAAAATGACAGTATTTTAACATGGCTGGTTACGGTAAGGGTAAAAGTGAACTTTTTACCTTCATAGACTGATTGGTCCACTTTATGGACATATTTTAAATAAAATAATTTTAAATATAAATGCTGTCTAATAACATGTCTGTACTATAAGTGAAGCACAGTTACACATCAAATCTTAAGAAACTTTTCTCTTCAAAATATCCTTATGTGAACATAATATGTAACCTTCATATTGTGGCGTTTATGCATTATACTCATAGCTCAATAAATGCCAAATGCACATCTTGTGTCGGTTAACAGATTATAGAATAAAGTTCACACCTTTCAATAACCCTTGTACAGTGGGGTTTCCTCATTCCACTGAATCACAATAAAAATCATTGCTAAGGCCAGTGCAAGGGTAGTCTTAGATTAGCAAATTTTTCTTTTTTCCCCCTAGTCACATAGTAAATATTTGTCCTTTAAATTAACTGTATGGGTCAGAATGAAAGGAAGAAGGAGGAGCATAAGCCATGTCAGCGAGTATATTAATTGTCCTCTGTGCATTATTTTTTCTTTGATAGCTTAATTTAAAACCATTCCTTCCTGAGAAATCTTTTGAAAAGAGAACATGCAATTTTCAAAGAGAAGTTGTGAGACAAGCTGATCAAAGTGCCCATCAGCTGGAGTAACATTTAACTATGGGTAACCTGAAAATCCTCATAATGGAGCTTAATCACATAAAACGGTAGAAAAAAAATGAACAGCCGTGAACATGGTGACACAGCCCTACTTCACCAATCAAGCAAGCAGTGTCTTAACGCTTCCGAGAAAAGACAGCAATCAGTCTGCTGAGGTGCTGTCCAACTGGGTGCCTGTGTTAACCTCACCTCTTGCAGAGAAGGGTTTGAGAACAAAGCACCGCCATGGAGATTAGGTAACCTCGGGAAAGTATCACCAAGACTCCCTTAATGCTTATTTATTCATGTTGACATACAGAGGCACACAAAGTAAAAATAATACATTGCATATAATTCATTACTGGGAAGTGACGAAATATCACATAACCATTTGAAATGTATAAAATTGGTTATCAATTGTGCTGATTTTTACATTACAGTATTTCTAAGAATGATTGCAAAATTTTATTCCATGTTTTTGTTTTTGTTTTTGTTTACCTTTGTTCTTTTTCTAGGTGGGAAGTTTCAAAATTAAAGATATTCTTTATAGAAAATATATTACTTTTTCCTAAATAATACACTGATGTGGAAATTCCCATCACAATGAGGAAAAAACAAATCCATCCACCAAGTGAAAACCCTAAACTCAGCAAGAGAAAAATTTCCCAAGTATGTCCTATATGTGCTTGGAAGGCATTAACTGTGTCTTTGTTAGTATTTCTGTGGCTCAAGTGCAGAATAAAAATGGAAAATAGAATACATCTAACAGATTATGCAGAAATTACATGGGTGCTGCCTATATGTCCCACTTCTTTGCTGAATCAAAGCATCTTGAGTCTTTTTTCATTTATTAAATATGTCTGATTGAACTGTTTGATTTCTAGACAAACAATATTATGTGGACAAAGTGGTTTCTGTTTAAAAGGTAGATATTTTTAAAGAGAAGATTGTAATATTTTCCATAGACAGGAATAAAATGACTTGTTCAGAGTCTCCTTTCCCATTACAGATTTCCTGCCAGGACACTGGTGGTGTAGAAAGTAGGCCAGGCTGCCACACTTAGAGTACTTAGCAGAGAATCAATACCATCAGAGACATGGGGATTGAGTGCGTATGGATTCTGATTAAACTTTTACTGTATACCAGAACCATAACAGAATAAAGTTAGAAAAGAAAAATATTATTTCTATTAGTACTATGGTGATTGAGAGGTTTCAATAAATTAGATTTACAAGTTTTTAAAAATCATTTTTATTGTTATTCTAGTAGTGTTGTCTCAGTTCTTCCCCCTTTGCCCTCCTCTGCCCATCCCACCCACACCACCCACAGTCAATCTCCACACTATTATCTGTTTCCATGGGTCATCCATATATGTTCTTTGTCTAATCCCTCCCCCTTCTTTCCACCACTGTCCCCCTCCCACCTTGTCCCAGGTCACTTCTAGTCTGATTCATGTTTCCTTGCCTGTGTTTCTATTTTATTCATTAGATTCCCATTATAAGGTGTTAAATTGTTTATATAGGTAAACTATTCTCTTAGTATTTATTAATAAATCTTAATAAATCAAGGAAGATATGAGACAGGACTTATTTTAAATAAAGTTCAAGTAACAATTTGGGATCTCCAAGCATCTGCAAAATGTATTCACATTTTAATATAACCTAAGAAAATCTAAATAGTAGAAAAATATTTAAATGCTTATTCATTACAGGGAAATTTTGTTCCTATTCTTTAAGGGAAAAAGAATAAAATGACAGGAAAAAAAGCATTGATTTGAGACATCAATGATTTGGTGGGAAAATAGCCTTCTTTTATGTGGTTGCGGGATAGGAAAGGTGAAGCTTCCAGGCCACAGTGACTTTGTTTAGTTGGTTTCCTCTCTTACGAGGAGAGCCTGTTTCATATTTTATGTTCACAGACTAGAGAAAGCATGCTTGCTGTAAAGCCATAGACATGGGAAGCAGTTTATGTTCTGCTCTTACGTGGGAATAACAAATCATAGCTAGACAT
Source organism: Noctilio leporinus (assembly GCA_004026585.1). Taxonomy (NCBI): domain Eukaryota; kingdom Metazoa; phylum Chordata; class Mammalia; order Chiroptera; family Noctilionidae; genus Noctilio; species Noctilio leporinus. The sequence goes on from PVIW01012339.1 coordinate 14,129, forward strand.
ATGTTTGGTTTCAAAAGTGTGGTTTTGTTATAGAAGATTTACTTAATGTTTGAAATACTGAAGTGTTATTAGCCTGGGGTTTAGATGGGAATAAAAAGAAGTTAACAGGTTATATTTTTGCCAAAGTATTGATTTACATTCTGCTGAAAGTCTCTTGCTTGTTTCATATTTTTTTCTATATTCATGGGAACAGAAATCTATGTTCAGTATAACTATAAAGTTATAGTACAAATAATTAATACAGGGTACTGAGAGTCTAAATTTCAAGAAAACTTGAATTTACTTCAGTTCTGAGACTAAGATATTTGTAAAATATGTGCTCATTGTAGGTATAATTAAAATTAGCAACATCTAGTTTAAAAATTCACACATATCCTTTAGTTCCAAATCAAAAATTTGGATCCACCTAAGTGTTTCAGAACCTATGTTATTGGTTGAAAGGTAAAGCAAAAGTCTAGAATATCAATTACTTTCATTTATAAAGCACAATGCATAGAGGACTTTCTATTCGGCCCTCCTGATGTTAAACATCCTATATTATAGGTTAGAATTAGTAAATTTCTTACCTCTTCTGTTTGCTTCTTATCTTTTTAAAACAATTTCATAAACTAATTAAGAATAGCAACACTTTTAATTGAGAAAAATTCACCATTTAATCTTTTTTGTTGTTGCAATTGCAAAAGGAAGTTTTTTTTTAAGGTTTTATTCATTATTTTCAGAGAGAAGGGCAGGGAGGAAGGAAGAAAGGGAGAGAAGCATCAATGTATGGGTTGTCTTTCACCTGCCTCCAGCTAAGGACCTGGCTTGCAACCTGGTCATGTGCCCTGACTGGGGAATCGAACCAGTGACCTTTGGGTTCACAGACCAGCACCAATCCACTGAGCCACACCAGCCAGAATTTTATCTTTTTTGGTGTGAATCTTTCATAATCCATTCTAATTTTCATGTATAAAAATATAAGAATTAGTTATCCCTGTGCTAGTTACTGAATTGTGCAAGGTGATTTGCAGTATAATATTTGTGTTATTTTGATTCATTGAGACATGCCATAATCATATTTTTCTCCTCGTGTGGACCATTACCTAATATGACAACAGCTAAGTCTCATGTGGGTAAAATGAAAGATTTAATTTGGAAATGGATCTTGTTGATCTCCCATTTATTTTGCTTTACCAATACACTCATCTATCAGTAGTGATTCCTTATAACTATTTCCCTTTACGTGGATTTTTATGTAGGAGTCACCAGACCTATAATTAAATGTTTCATCTTCTAGACTTTGCATACTGAGGTGACTTAATGCCATTCAAGTTACAATTTATCTTTTATTGTCATTAGCCAATACTAAGAACTTTGATCTAAAGATAATTGAAACAGTGAACTTTTATTCAATAAATCTTAAAAAAGAGAAATAGTTATTTTAATAATTTATTGAGAAAGGCAAAGGTAATTAGATATAAAAATTGTTTGAGAAACTGAACCCATTAAGAATAATTAAAATATCTGGAAATAAAGTCTGTTCTGTGTATACAGGTACAGCAGTACAAGTAAAGGAAATTCTTAAAGGCTTTCCTCATATAAAAATCACATAGCCTGAGTCCCATCAAGTAAAAGAAAAAGTATACTGGATTTTTTGTGTCAATTCAAAAGAATGTTGCTATTTTAAATGCTTTTAAGGAAATCATTGATAAACAACATGATTAACTTCTGAATTGACTAACTTAATTTAAATATTTCATCAGAACAAACTCTATTCACTAATGGAGATTTAAATTATATTTACAATGTAAGTCCAATATTGCTAAAACTGTCCTATAAAATCAATATTAGGATATAAAGTAAAGAATATTTTATAATACTGAAGTACTTTTCATTCTTTAAATTTTCTTATTTTTATGGCAAGATTTATAAAATGAGTGAAATATCATTGAACTGAAAAAATAAAATTACTTTTTGTTGATCTAAAGCTGCAGCAAAAGTTTGAAAAAAGAGATATAAGGTAGTTTTACATATTTTTATAAACAATTTAATGTGTTATTGATAGAGCTGTTGCTCTTAATTTCCTTTGGAACTGTAAAACTTTACATAAAGCATGTTTTGGTTGATTATAGTTTTGTCTTTGAACATATCATTGTAGTTTTTAAAAAATGAATGCTATAATCTGAATGTTTCTGTTAGTCCCAGAATTCATAAATTGAAAACCTTCCAAGAAGATGGATGAGGAGGTGGGGCCTATAGGAGGTGAATATGTCTTGAGGACAGATCCCTAATGAATAAGATTAACGTCTTTATTAAACAGGCACAAGACAGCTTCCTGGCCCTTTCTACAATGTCAGCCAAAGGTCAGCACTCTAGAACCCTGAACTTCAACTTTTAGCCTCCAAAACTAAGAAATACATTTCTGTTGTACATATTACCCATTCTGTGCTATTTTTGCTTTAGCAGCTGAAATAGACTAAGACAATGAACTGGACATATGCAATTTAAAAATAGTTGCAATTTCATGCAATTGAAGATTAACAAGTTGAGTCATAAAAATGGATTATTTTAACTATTAAATATTCAAATTTTTAGATTATGCACATTGTAGTATTTTTCAAATAATTTAAACCTTCAGGTGTATATCTTGAATTATTACTACTCCAATATTTAACAAAATGTGATTTTAAAATGCACATATTTTAGAGTTAATGTAGTCTAAATTTATACAAGCATACCTACTTGTATAAAGTGGTTCACTTTATTGCACTTCACAGAGACTTTATTTTTTTCCCACAAAAGGAAGGTTTGTGGCAACCTGCATCCAGCAAATCTACTGGTGCCATTTTTTTAAACTGTGTTTCCCTACTTGTTGTCTCTGTATCACATTTTGGTAGGTCTTGAAATATTTCAAATGTCTTCATTATTAATATATTTTTATACTGATCAGTGATCTTTAATGCTACCATTGTAATTGTGGGGGTAGAGATCATGACCCATACCTCATTTAAGTCAGCAAACTTAATAAATGTGTGTTCTGATGGCTTTGCTGAATGGCTGATCCTCTGTTCCTGCTTCTCTACTTGGGCCTCCCTATTTCCTCAGATACAAAAATATTGAAATTATGTTGCTTAAACCCACAGTGGCCTCTACAAGTTCAAGTAAAAGACGGAGTTGCATATCTCCCACTTCAAGTAAAAATCTAGAAAAAATAAAACCTAGTGAGGAAAGCATCTTGAAAGGCAAGACAGAAAATGTAAAGTGCTACTCCAATAAACATACAAATAATGAGTATAAAAGTCTTATTGATTACTAACATGGAGAAAGTTTTAGTGGTCTGGATTAAAAATCAAACCAGCCACAACATTTCATTAACTAATTCAGAGTAAGACCCCATCTCTAATTCTCTGAAGGCCAAGAGAGGTTAAGAAGCTACAGAAGAAGAGTTTGTACCCATCAGAAGTTGGTTCATGAGGTTTAAGGCGAGAAGCCATCTTCAGAACATAAAAGTGCAAGGTGAAGCAGTAAATGCTGATATAGAAGATGCAAGTTGTCCAGAAGGTCTAACTAAGATAATTAATAAAGGTGGCCACACTAAACAACTAATTTTCAATGTAGACAAAATAGCCTTATATTGGAAGATGATATTATCTAGAAATTTCCTAGGGAAAGAAGAAAAGTCAATGCCTGGCATCAAAACTTCAAGGGACAGTCTGACTTTCTTGTTAGGGTCTAATGCAGCTGATAACTCTAATTTGAAGCCAATGTTCATTTACCATGTCAAAAACTGTAGGGCCCTTAAGCATTAAGTTAAATCTACACTTTCTGTGCTCCATAAATGGAGCAACAAATCCTGGATGATGGTACATCTGTTCCATAAACCATACTGTATACATTTGTTTACAGCATGGTTTACTGAATATTTTAAGCCCACTATTGAAAACTCTTGCTCAGAAAAAAAGAAAAGATTTATTTCAAAATATTGCTGCTTACTGACAGTGCACCTGGTCACCCAAAAGCACTGATGAAGATGTATAAGATTTATGTTGTTTTCATGCCTGGTAACATAACATCTATTCTGCAGCCCATGGATCAAGAAATTATTTTGAATTTTAAGCCTTATTTAAAAAATACATTTCATAAGGCTATAGCTGTCATAGATTGTGATTCCTCTGATGGATCTGGGCAAAGTAAATTGAAACTCTTCTGGAAAGGATTTACCATTCTAGATGTCATTGAGAACATTTGTGATTGATGGGAGAAGGCCAAAATATCAACATCAAGAGGAGTTTGGAAGAAAATGATTCCAACCTTCAGAGTTGATTTTGAGGGCTTCAAGACTTCAGTGGAGGGAACAGCTGCAGATATGGTGAAAACTACAAGAGAACTGGAATGATAAGTGAAGCCGGGGGATAGTGGCTCCATTTCTCCAACCTCATGATAAGCTTTAATAAATGAGCAATTACTTCTAATGCATAAGCAAATAAAATGGTTTCTTGAGATGGACTCTACTTCTGGAAAAACTACTGTGAAGGTTGCTGAAATGACAACAAAGAATTTAGAATATTGCATAACCTTAGTTGATAGAGAAAAAAAAAAAAAAAAAGCAGCAGGTTTTAAGAGGGTTTACTTCCATTTTGAAGGAAGTTCTGTGAGTAAAATGCTACCAAACAGCATTGCATCCTAGAGAGAAATTGTTTACGAAAGGAACAGTCAATCGAAGTGGCAAACTACACCACTGTCGCATTTAAAGAAGTGACTGTGGCCATGCTGGCCTCCAGCAACACGCCCTGATCAGTCTGCAGCTGTCAACTTCCAGGCCGAACTCCCTGCCAGCAAAAGGTTATATGATTCCCTGAAGGCTCAGATAATTGTTCACGTTTTTTTTTAGAAATTAAATATGAATTAAGGTAGGTTTATTGTTTTTTAGACATAATGTTATTGCACACTTAACTATAGCATAAACATAACTTTAATATGCACTGGGAAACAAAAATTTCATGTAACCTGTTGTATTACAACATTCCTTTGGTTGTTGCAGTCTGGAACCAAATGCACAATCTCTCTGAGGTACCTATTGAATACTATGGTGTCTGAAGATCTATGTATGGTAGTCTCTTAATTGGGTATGACAGATCCTTTAGGTTTCTTTTATGGCATGGACTTATAGTATGCTTTTTCATATTTCATAGGTTAAAAATACTACCCTTAGTCAATTTTATATAGTCTACCTTTTATTATCATAAATACTTTTTAAAAATGTCATTGCTTTTTATGTGTCTACATGATATTACAAAATACTCATTTGTATTTTTAAATGGGTAAACAGCAGTTTTTTTAAAACAGGAAATAGTAGAAAGGTAAAGATAGTTATAGCTTATTTTTGGATACAGAATTAAGAAGTAAACTTGTATGTAAATGCTCAGGATATTTTGCTTATTACAATGATTGATACTGTACATATAATCAACTTTACCTCTTGCTATAGGGAAAGCATTAAAATTTTAATGCTCATTTTTTTTTCTAAAATAGTAATACTAAGTACTGCCAGAAAATGTATAATACAAAATATAGAATAAAACATATTATTTAAAAATATATTTTGAAAAGAAAAAAGAACAAGGGTGAAATGTTTGAAAAATTAACAGCAGAGAAGCAAGTTTACTCAGCTATAACCCGGATTTTAATTAAAGCCATGATTGATGGCAAATGCTAACTTGCAATATGACCTCTAGAAAAATCCACAGCTGTTGAATCAATTCAGAAGATGGTCTCTACTGTTTTCTAAGTAAAGCACAGAAAATGATAGATCCCATTTAGAATTATTAATCATGAGAACATTATAGAAGGCACTTGAAAATCTGAAGACAAGATAAAAAGTAGTCCTAACAATGAAATCAAGAGCTTTGGGGTGCCCTATTTGGAAAGTCATAATTTCCACATTATTAACCTAATCATTTAAAAAGAACTTTTCACTGCATTAATCCCATTTAAACTTAAGATGGAAACACTGAATAGAGATGAAGCTCTATTAGCTGCACAATGTGAATCAAATGGGACTACAGACTGAGCTGGAGATAAAAAATGGAATGGTGAGCAGCCTTTTATAAGACATCATTAGCCTCTAAATATCCAGCTAGAAGGGTGTGTGCACCAGAGAACTTCCTTACCCACCACGAGTGGCTAGGTCTGTACTCACATTTGATTAAGTCTTTGAAAGTCTACAAAAGAAATTAAGTGATCAAATGAAAATCACACACAGAGAAATAAAAAGATGATTACAGTGTTTTGACATTGTCGATGAAGACCACAGGGTAGATATGGAATTTTTTGAAAGGGATGTAACCTAAGTGTCCTAGAAAAGCCATTAAAACCAAGGTCAAACACTCTAGAACTCTCTGATCTAAGCCCCAAATACAAAAAAGAGGAAGTGAACTCTTAACATCAAGAAGAAAAATAAAAGACAACTAAGGTTGAAAAATAAAAAAAGTTAATATTGGTTAAAAGCACATGAGTTATATGGTTTGAAAAAGAGGAATTTTCAGGATTCATTTTGAAGTATAGGAAATTCTGTTATTTAGACATCACTATGTATTCTCAAAAAAATCAGAGCAAAAGGCAACAAGCTTAAACAGTATTGAGTGGGATTTATGTTATAAAAAAAAAATTAAAAGATGAGATTTCCTGCACTAGGGGTTGTTAAATCCAGGAATAAGGGACAGAAGGAAGCTGTACTTTCTTTTGAAGGGGTAGAGAATTAAGGTTGCTCCTCATCTGTCAGGAAAGTTTAAGTCAGGGTGAATGGATTAGGTGACCTTTCAAAATTACTTCCATCCCAGGATTTATGATGTCAATATAAACCAGCTGTCCCAGTGGAAACTTGGGCAGGAACCACTAACTCTTGCACTTGTTTCTGTTGTTCCATAGGACAGGCATAGCCGGTTAACTCAATTTAAAGTGCAAGCTTTGGCTTCAGCTTCAGTTCCAACAATTCTGAGTTTTAGCTCCTTCAGCCACAAATGGTAGGTAACTACTGTGCCTATATCATTAGGTTGTTGAGAAAATTAAGTGAGATAACATACACAAAGCAAATAGAATGAAGTGGGTCCACAAGTCAGCATTCTCTTTAAACTCTGTTCTGCCACTACATCAGCCACGGCGATATGAGATGATGCTACTCTAGAGACAGCTCCACCTCTCTGGCTTGTCTATTTCTCCTTGTATTTTTCTACTCCCACAAGAAATCTCTGAGTCTAACAACAAAAGCTTATAGCTACTGAACTTCATCTCTAGATACAAACAACACAGTGTCTGATGGTATGTGAGAAGTAGATGAAGTAACAACTGGACAAAATCATTGAAACATTGGACAATGTATTAAATATCAGTATACTATGGTTTTTTTTGAATGAAATGTATGCATTTATTAAGATAGTTTGTAAAATATTTAATGATGTGGTAAGCTGCTGTAATATAAACAGATACAACTGAATTAAAAAATCAAAATAATGGAAAACACGTACATCTAAATAGATTTAAAAATATAAAGTACCCCAAATTCTTACAGTACATGCCTCTACATATCTCCTTTCCATGGAGTTGATTTGAATTTTCTCCTAAAGTTTAATTTCCCTATGTTGCAGTTTCTATTAAAGTACTTTTATTTTGTTTTATAAAATGATTTTTTAAATTTTTCTTCACTTTTTATAGTTTTCTCAAAAAGTTATTAATTCTCTAATTGGTCTTTTAGGAGGAACTTGGCATTACATTTTATTTCTGATGTCATTTAAATGTCATAAGTATACAGACTTAATAAGTTTTTAAATGTTTGCAAATATATACATGCAAATGTATGCAGGTATTATCAGCAGATACTATGATAAACTGTTAGTGGGGAAATTACCATAAATCTGACCTTAATTCTCTTTTATTACTTTTCCTATAGCTCAGTTTAAAAACAAATCATCATTTTTTGTTTAATCTTTAAGATAAAATCTAAGAATTCATATAGGATTTTGCTAATCAGTGATATTTTACCAACTACATAAGTATAGATATAAAATGATAAATGAAAAATTTATAAATAATGTTAGTTGTTCTTAATATAAATAAATTTTTGGGCTATTATTCTGAATAAATTCATTCATTTCCTGATTATATGTACATTTCTGCCCATCAAAAATTTTTTATTGCTCAGCATATAATCTCATTAAAAACATTTTTCTCCATATACACAGACTATTTTAAAAGTGAGTCAAAGAAGTTTTTCTATCCTTATTTTCCACTAATAATGCTTCACTTCCAAACAGTTCAGAAAATATAGTCATCATCATATTAATAAAATATGAATGATAATAAGCAGTAAGCAATACCAGGGCCTCTTTTAAGTTATTCCTGAATTACTTTGTCCTTTCTGAGTTTTTTATTATTTACTAGTTTTTATTAAATGAACTTAAAGTAAACAGTGGTCACCATGGATCCATATCTTTATTAGTGGTTAATTTTTGAGAATATATTCTTTTAAAGAAGACAGAAGCAATTCATCAAGCAGTTTTTATAATTTCCCTTTTCTTGTTAATAAGATCCCCAGATAATCACCACTGCTTTCACAATGAGACCTAATACAGTGGAGGAAGCTGCATGTATACCACTAACTGATAATAAAAGAACATATGAAAAAAAATTCTGTCAGTCACTTGAAGAAATGTCACCCCCAGGAAGCTAAAACCGAGCACCGAGCACATACTGCACGTATCTGCTTACATCCCTTGGGCCAAAAAATGTCTTATTTATGTCTTTCACAGCTCTAGCTTACTGATCTTCTCTGAACCTCTTGACTGTCAATATTTTTGTTAGGGGGGAATACTTTTCTCTTTTCGAACCTGAAGAAAAAAATACAAGCTTGTTTTCTCCTTTCCTCCAGGATATAAAAGAAGAAAAACAGCAACAACAACAAAAAATCTCTTTTATAAAACTGCCATAAAAATCGGAAGCAGACACATGGCATGGGAAGAATTCAAATCTTTGCTTGTTTGATGAAAAAGTGAATGATGCACATTGTTGACTGCTTTCACCAAAATATTCTCCTTATATCATAAAGATGAATCTTCCCCAATTATAAAGGTGAAGAAAACCCCAAGACCATAATCAATTGTATTAAATAGAACTGTTTCATATAGTCCTAAGGACTTGAGTTTAATTTTCAGAAAAAGATGGTAGTAACTTTGATGAGGACTGCACTATGGATACTAGTTGATTGGTTAAGTATTATCTTTCTTATCTCCTCTCCAATCCAAACCATTAAGGCTATGAATTGTAAGTGGGGTATGTGGCAATTGTAAATACATCATCATACTGTGAATTCAAAGATTCCACATACCACTTTATTTCTAGTTCACACACACACACACACACACACACACACACAAGGGTTTTTTAAAAAATCTTCATTCATTCTAGTTTAGTTTTAAAAACAATCTTTATCCACTCTAGTTTATCCTGTTTGCCAAATGATTGTTATTTTTATAATTTTTTATAGATCCTGTGTAACCAAAGAACAGTGCCTGTTTATGCTATTGCCCAGGGTCATAACAATATAATTTCTGATTGTGCTTTTACCAGATTCCAAGATCTGAAAGAAAAATTTCATAGAAATTCACATGAACCTGCCAGGTGCATCCACACTTCCCTCATCTGAAACCAGCATGCTCTGCTAATCAACCAGAATTCTCTGGGTTGTGCACTTACATATAATATACACCACTGGACTCAAGATGTTTTCTCCACTAGTCTCAAATGCCAGAAAGCTCTAAAGAAGCACTGTGATGTGAAACAGAAAAGTTTTCTGTGTCCTTCTTTCTTCAATCCGTCCTATCATGTGGATACTCACACATATACAACTACCTACAAGGCACAGGGTTAAGCTGGGACTTCTGATTACATTTCCAACTTATCTGTATGCTGATAACTATGAATTAAAAGCAAATTACATGCTTTAAATTTGAAAACCTGCTAAACCAAGAAAGAATTTTAAAGTCGGTCCCCATGATTTTTTTAATCCCACAGAGTACCTGCTAACAGAGTCCAAATTCTCATGAGACAGTATGCATGAAGAAAACTCAAAGAAAGTACAGCAGTCACAATTATGCAAACAACAATTTAGAAACGTTAAGACTAGTGGAACCGTCAAGGCCCTTTAAAGCTCACCTGCTCCAGCTTTTTCAGGCACTAGGTTGGGGTGGGGGTAGAAACAACTGGAGTGGTGCCAAGCCTCTCCTTGGTGGCCAGCACAATGCTTCTAGCAGAAGGAGAACTCGGGCCCCTGCAGTGCTGGCCTCAGTAGTAGCTCACAACTGCAGCCTGGACATAGAAGAGGCACCTCTGTCCTGCAGCAGCGCCTACAGCTGCAGGCGAGGAGCAAGGTCTCTGTGCATCTTGCCTTCACACACACTAGAGTTTGTGTATTAGGTTGCCATCAAATGTTTCAGTTCTCTTGAATAAAAGATGTTGGTAACATAAAAGAAAATTTAAAGAAAGTTCAAATCACTGAGAAACACAGCTGAATAAAATGAGCTAGCGCTGGAGTTCTGTACCTGTTGAAATTATTGTCAGGGTTTAATGGACTGGCAATATGACTAGCTTTCATGTCAAAAAAAAAAAAAAAAAAGGACAGTTTGGTTAGGAGTTTAATAAGCTCAGTGAGGTCCTTATGTCTGAAAAAGCATATAGACATCTGGACGTTACAATGATGATTCAAGGATTGTTCTGAATGTTATGTAAAAATGCCAGCAGCCTAAAAACATCTGTTAATAATTAAATAGATAATTATAGGAAGTATTGAAGGTGTTGAATGAATGTTCTCCCCAATTTAAAGTTCAAATAATAAACATGCTTTTAGTTGCTGGGGGAAAAAAAATATATATATATACATACACACACACACACACACACACACACACACATATATATATATTTTCCCTCTAAATTCTCCAGTCTAAAAGTAGGCAAAGCAATCTGACATTTCTTAGCATCTGATAAGTTGCATTTCAATAGAGTAGTTGCTGAAATAATCACCCATTTTAAAAAATAGCACTAAACATGAAATTACGAAGCAGGACAACAAAGATGAAAAGCACATGCCATTAGTGAAGTTAGTCACTTATGAAAACTAGAAAATTCATGTTTAACACAATTGTAAAATACATTTGGAGAAAGATCTACATGTAGACTGCTTAGCTGGAAATGGAGTGAGTGGAGGAAAAGTACAGTTTCCTCTTTCTATCAGTACTATCACTTTTTCCTCTCTGAAGGGGCAGCTGGGTTTACAGTCTCATTAACTGACCCACACAGAGCCATTAGGGCTGGAGGGCTAATAGATGCTTTTATCTCTCATAATACGTATTAAAGCAGTCAACACATCTTTAATGTGGTGCAAATTCCAATTAATTCTTTAATATCAGCCTATCGCATAGTCAGCAGTGGTATTGTTAAGTCTATCTGCTTGAGACCGCATGCCTAAAGACCTGTGTTCTTTGTCTCTCTCAAGCTTGCGAAAGGACTATAGAAGTCATGGCTACACTTGCCCTCATTCTTTCAGGAAGTATATTGGGAAATATTTTATAATAATGATATAACATATATAGTATTAATATAAGTATATATAGACCCTGGCTGGTGGCACAGTGGATAAAGCCTGTGAACCTGAAGGTTGCTGGTTCAATTCTCTAACCAAGGCGTATAGCCAGGTTGCAAGCCATGCCTCCAGCCAGGTCTGTAGCTGGAGGCAGGTGAAAGGCAACCATACATTGATGTCTCTTTCCTTCCCTGCCTCTTTCCCTTCCCCTTCCTCTAAAAATAATAATAAAATCTTTTAAAACATATATAAATATATATCAACATAATATATTAAATACCAACTGCTTCCATTTTTATAGCCTAGAAGATTTAATAGCAATTCAGCAATATTTATTTATTGTAGTAAACTATTTAATCTTAAAAACATAGAAGAAAAATTACTAACTGTATTAGATAAGTTTCTTCATAGAATGTTTGGTGTATTTTAGTTAAAAATGTGTATTGATGTTTCTTCTAATAAATTATGGAATTGTTAAGAGGCAAACTAGTAAAACTAACATCTCATATGTACATGATTGACTATTCAAGTTGAGTAACTTGAAAGATACCCTTCTTAACTGCCAATCTTGGCAAATTCAGTGTCAAAATAACTAATTTTTTGAAAAATAATTATTGCAAAAGCATATTTAGAAATCACAAAAATCCATTAATGAAAAAAGCTAGAATACTATTCTACAAAATTATTTAAATCCTAGGGATTTTTATTTTTTAGCTCAACTGAGTAGACATAATAATTTCCACTCTGGGGACCAGCTGAGCATTGCAAGTACCATTATTTCTGAAGGCTTCAACTTGTAAAACACATGTAGAGGAAAAACAGAGGGTACTGAAAGAAGTAAGACCTATGGATAGCCTAAATAAATAAATAAAATAAATCTACTATTTGAGATGGAAAACTCCAAAAAGAATAAGTTGTAGTTCCAGTAGCTCAAAATAAAGTTGAGTTGTATTACTGGAGAGGGGAGGATCTGACTCAAAAACCAAATTCATTTTTTTACTATGGGTTTGGCACTGTCTCCAGGACAACTTTCATAAAAGTGAGTTCTGCAATACACCATTTCTGTGATATATTTCACAAAAATACCATTCCAGAGTAAAATAAGTATTAAAGAAGAAAAAAAATCTGCTTAATTTTGCTACAATATATCTAAAACACTATTATTTAACATGTAATAATTATGTAAGCTAGCAGTATATTTTAATTTTTTTGTATTAAATCTTCAAAATCTAATATGTACTTCAAATATGTGTAAAATTATATATGGGTGTAAATGTATTTTTGCATGTGTTTGGTAATATTGCAATTCATATTACTTAAATAATTCTTTACACAAATGCATTAATGTAGGCATTTTGGAATAATAAAAAGAAAACTTTTTATTAATATGATTTGAGAAGCTGACAGAAGGCAGTAATTAAATGGTGAATTGTCTGGATGTGAAAGGAAAAAGTATACATTAGTGTTTACAGAATCAACAGGGGGATGTTAAGAATAACAAAAAAAAATAGAGAAGCCAAAGAATTTGTATGCATGACTCATGGACATGAACTAAGAGGGATATTGCTGGAGGAAATGGGGTACTGGGTGGAGGGGGATAAAAGGGGGGAAATTGGGACAACTGTAATAGCAAAATAAATAAAATATATTAATTAAAAAAAAACCATTAATGCATTACATAAATGTATAAAATAATGAATGATGTCCAAATGATAAAATGTTTTTACAAATTGTGCTTATGATCACCTATACAAAAAGTAATATCAAAGTCTAAAATGTACAGATTCTGGAAAGCAGTCAAAATGTTATCATGAATAATTATTTACCTATTTACCTACAAATAAATAAATCTTCTCATTAAAACATGTCTCCTAGAGCCCTGGCTGGTGACACAGTGGATAAGGCTCCAGCCTGCAAACCCAAAGGTCACTGGTTCAATTTCCCAGCCAGGACACATAACCAGGTTGCCCAGCCAGGTCTGCAGTAGCTGGAGGCAGGTGAAAGGCAGCCATACATTGATGTCTCTCTCCCTCTCTGCCTCTCTCTAGGAATGATAAGTGAAATCTTAAAAAAAAAGTTTCCTGCTAAATGGCAACACATTTACAGTAATCAGCAAGCGCCAACACATTACTTTGTATAAGTACATGTATTATAAATATATTATAAATATATGCATCTATCTTTCTGTATTCAAGTTATGTTTCATAGATAATGCCATAACTAAAATGATCAAAATTTTATAGAAAACTTGGAAGATTTTATTTTTTGACTTAAACCTCCAAAGTTAGTAATGCACTGTACTGTCAATAAATCTATGTGTTTGCTAGTATCTGTGAATCTCGGGATTTCTTCATTAAGATTTTAACAGATTGTTTTAACTAGTCCCTAAAGATTTATCAACACTTACATCTAAATAATATTCATGTGGAAATACATAGCCTAAGTGAATGAAGAAATTGGAGTGGGTTATTACAACAAATGAAAACCAAAATATTCCAGATGAGTATACCTACTCAATCTTAAAAAATTCCACTTGTATTTCACAATTACAAAATAACAACTTCTTCCTTTCAATGTGTGAAAATAATTCTAAATCAAAAAGGAGCCTGTACTTTGGTCAAAAATGCATTTCATGTGCAAAGCAATGATTAAAATAGAATGTTTCAACTTCTTTAGGCTCTAGGTAAATAGTAATGGAAACAAAAACCTGCTTCAACTTAAACACTGTCAATGTTCTGGTTCATGATGATTATAAGTTTCAGCCATACTTCACATCCTGGGGTGACAAGGACTATATTCCATGGTTTGTCTGCAAAATAGGAAGCAGTATCCTTAGTGAACCAGAAACTATGAAGAACCCCTGGATCAAGAGCAGTAGACAGAATTGGGCTATAGAAGGAAAGCTCAGTTCAAACAGAAGCAAGGGAGCACTTCTGAACGAGGCAAAAACTGCAAAGGGAGCTCTCTCTGTTGATCCAAGTGACCACGATGTTTATGATCCGTCTACAAAATTATATAATATTTAAAAATCTTGACCAAATATCCTTAATGGGTAGTATCAGAGGAAAATGGAGGAGGAAATGGAAATAAGTGAAATTATGCTTTATTACAGAAACTCAAGAACTTGATAATAGTCATTGGTAAAATAATTAAATGTTTAGAAATGAAGGTTGGGCACTGGTGTGAAAATTGAGGTCACTGATTCGATTCCCAGTCAGGGTATATGCCTGTTGGGGACATGCAAGAGGCAACCACACGTTGATGTTTCTCTTCCTCTCGTTCTCTCTCTTTTTCCCTCTCTCTAAAAGTAAATAAATAAAGCCTTTAATAAATAACTAAAAGAATCAGAATTTAATGGAGAAAAGATAAGATTATATCAATGTGGGAGATGTTAGAACTTTTTTTAGTAAAAATACAAGACCCTCCAAAGTGCATTGAAGTGCGTACAAAATTGCCACAATTATACCCACATTCTGAAACATATAGTTTTCCAAATTCCAAAGGCTGAAATCCTAAAATACCATGAAAAAATTAAGCTATAAACCAGTAAAAAAATTAAAATAAAATTACTAGTAAATATTTTTATGCTTGGAAATAAGGAAATATTGCTTAATTATTAATGGCTCAAGTAAACACAAATGGAAATGAATACTAATTAACTAAGTAATAATTGTAATATGATACATCAAAACTTATGAGATGCAAGTGGATGTGTAGTAAGAAAAAACTTGATCCTAAGTTTTTTAACTAGACAAAAGCTTTTTAATTATATGATTATTTAGCTCTATGAGATAGAAAATTTAGTACAATATAACTCAAAGAAATTATAAGAAAGGTCTAAAATCTATAGAGAAGCAGAAACTTTCAAGAGAGAATTGACAGGTTAATTTTTGTCTTTGTATCTTTGTAAAGATCAATAAAATTGCTTAAACTCTGGCAAGGCTAATTTTTATAAGAATTTATAATATTAACTTCAAAAGGAAACAGTAAAAGGGAACATCATTATAAAATGTATGGATATTAAAATACCTGAGGATAATATTACTTTTTACCAATACATTTGAAACTATTGGATAAAAGAAAAAGCAGAAATGTTCAATTTCTAAATTGCGTAGGAAGAAGTAAAAATCTCTACAGATGGTAACTTAAAAATATGATTTGCTACTTAAACTTTACATGGTGATAGGAAAATTGTACTCTAATACAGTATATATTGAACCAAACACTGTGTGTTGATATTTTAAAAATCTGAAGTTAAAGTTAAATATTTGGCATTTAGGGAAACAGACTGAATGTTGAAAAGATATGTATTTTGAAATGAGCAATCTGACTTTTAACTCCTACTAATAATCTTAAGATTTGTTCTCTTTCCTGACTTTTGTCTAGACTATTATTCTCTTTCCTTTGTTTCTACTCACCCTACTTTGCTTAATTTAGATTCTATTCTAGTTCTCCTTAGGATTATTCTAGAAATTAGCCTTGGCTTATTAATTTTGAACTTCATAGTGAATAGGATGCTTCATTCAATTCAAACATTACTGTGGATCGCCTACTTTCCCTTACCAATAGAGTGGGTGAAGTCTTCCTACTTTAAGCTATCCTTCAATTATTCCTCCAGGTTTTCTTTTAAGTGACTGACTGTTGGTTATATGGGAGTTCTCAAGTCCATCTACTGCTATTCCATGTATTGCCTGTGTATTTTCATGCTCCATTATAGATATTATATAAGACTTGTAGTTGTCAGTAGTATGTCCCTATTTGATCACATATTTAGATTCTTGGAAATTCTTTGTAATCTAATTGCCTTGTAAATTTTCTTTATGAAGTCATCATTTTACTACCCTAATATTTTTCTCATTGTTTCTATGAGATATCTAAAAATTAAATTCATGACACGCCATCCTTCCCAGGCTCTCTTTCAATGAGGAATATGTGTGTGTGTGTGTGTGTGTGTGTGTGTGTGTGTGTATGAGTGTATATATATATATTCAAATAGTTAAATCTACATTGTTCAATAAAATAGTCTCTAATATGAACTATTAATCCCCAACATATCCTTTTCAAAAGTTACTTCTCACATATTCTTAATCCCCCCCATACCTCAATCCACCTAAATACCCAAGACACTCCCCCTACTCTTGAATTAAAGTCTACTCACTCTGTGGCTACAACGCATTCCCAGTCCTCAATCTAAGCATTCCTCCCTTCCCCAGCCACCTAAACCCTTTTTTTATTCTTTTGTTCCTTCCTCTTTCTTTTCTTTTTTTTTTTTTCTTTTTCCTTTTCCTTTTCTTCCTGATAAAGCCCATAGGTTCTGGCTCCACCCAGATCAATCAGAAATCATAAAGGGGGAAAAGACACCTAAACCCTTCCTTTATTAATATTGATTTCTCTTTGTCCTGTGACTTTCTCCCTTTTTTTTTTTTTTTTTTTTCTTTCATTCTTCTTTCTTTTCTCCCTGATAAAGCCCACTGGTCCTGGCTCCACCTGGACCAGAGCCCATAAAGGGTGAACAGACACTTAAACCATTTCTTTATTAATATCGATTTCTCTTTGTCTTGTGACTTTCTCCCTTTTTTTCTTTCTTTCTTTTTTTTTTTTCCTCTGCTAAGAGCCCTCAGATCCAGGCTCCATCCGGACCATTCAGGGATTATTAAGGGTGAACAGCCATCTAAGCCCTTTCTTCTTATTATTATTATCATTTTTATTTCTTTTTTCCTTTTGCATTTTTTGGTTTGGTTTGGTTTGGTTTTTTGTTTGTTTTTTTGTTTGTTTGTTTTTTTATATTTTTTCTGCTAAAAGCCCACAGGCCCAGAATACAACCAGACAGCCCAAATAAAGGACACACCAAGAACAACAAGTGGAGAAAATCTAGGAGATGGCAACATTGAACTCCACATATCTCCTATCACAGAAGGGTGCTCAACTAAGGCAAGGAAGCAAAGCAGGTTAACCCAAGGAAAGAACAAAAATAAATAAATAAATAAATAAATAAAAAGCAAGAACAGACACCCAAAATGGGGAAAAAAGAATCAGTCCATCACCAAAAGGAAAGGAAGAATCCCTAGAAAGAACACAAAATGAAACAGAGGCACCTGAACTATCAGATAAGGAATTCAAAAGAATGATGATAGAGATGCTCAGTGAGCTCAGCCACATCAAAGAAAACTATAAACAACTCCAGGAGAACTACAAAGAACTCCAGGGAAATTACAAAGAACTCCAGGGAAGTTACAAGGAACTTACTGAAAACTACAACAGTATGAAAAAGGACATGGAAACTCTCAATAAGTGCCAGGAGGAAATGATGAATACAATTTCTGAATTGAAGAATATAGTAGAAGGAATCAACAGTAGGCTAGAGGAAGCAAAGGACCGGATCAGTGAGTTGGAGGATATTGTAGACAAATACTCCAAGACAGTACAAGAGAATAAAAAAAGGCTGAATAAGACAGAAGAGGATTTAAGAGAGCTGCAGGACAACATGAAACGTAACAACATCTGTATCATAGGGATACCAGAAGGAGAAGAGAAACAAGGAATGGAAAACCGGTTCAAAAAAGTCATGATAGAAAATGTGCCTAACATGATGATTGAAAACAATAATCAAGTTCAGGAAGCACAGAGGGTCCCAATGAGAATCAACCCAAACAGACCAACACCAAGGCACATCATTATTAAAATGGCTAATTTCAAAGACAAAGAGAGAATCCTAAAAGCATCAAGAGAGAAAAGACAAATAACATACAAAGGGGCTCCAATAAGGCTATCAAATGATTATTCAACAGAAACAATTCAAGCCAGAAGGGAATGGCAAAAAGTATTTCAAGTCATGGTAAACAAAGGCCTGCAACCAAGAATACTCTACCCAG
>PVIW01012340.1:0-32598 GCA_004026585.1 Noctilio leporinus
TGTGTTGCTGTCTATGTCTTTCTTAAAGTCTTCCAAGATTTTCCTTATATATTTCGGAGCTCCTATGTTGGGTGCGTATATGTTTATCAGAGTTATTTCTTCTTGATGGATTGTTCCCTTAAGTATTATGAAATGTCCATCTTTTTCCCTTTTTATGTCCTTCATTGTAAAATCTATTTTATCTGAAATCAGTATTGCTGCTCCAGCTTTTTTTTTTATGTCCATTTGCTTGATATATAGTTTTCCATCCCTTCACTCTCAATCTGTGTTGATCTTTTGTTCTGAGGTGGGTCTCTTGAAGACAGCATATATGTGGGTCATGTTGTCTTATTCATTCGGCTACCCTATGTCTTTTGATTGGTGCATTTAATCCATTTACATTTAAGGTGATTATTGATTGATACTTATTCATTGCCATTTTCTCCATTTGTGTCTGTGTTCCTCTTTGGCTTTCTCTGTTTCTTCCTTTTATTTGTTTACTTATTTTTATAGCAGACCCTTTAGCATTTCTTGCAATGCTGGATTGTTAGAGATGTATTCTTTCAGTCTTTTTTTTGTCTGGGAAGCTCCTTATTTCTCCTTCTATCTTGAATGAGAGCCTTGCTGGGTAGAGTATTCTTGGTTGCAGGCCTTTGTTTACCATGACTTGAAATACTTTTTGTCATTCCCTTCTGGCTTGAATTGTTTCTGTTGAATAATCATTGGATAGCCTGATTGGAGCCCCTTTGTATGTTATTTGTCTTTTCTCTCTTGATGCTTTTAGGATTCTCTCTTTGTCTTTGAAATTAGCCATTTTAATAATAATGTGCCTTGGTGTTGGTCTGTTTGGGTTGATCCTCATTGGGACCCTCTGTGCTTCCTGAATTGGATTTATGTTTTCACTCATCATATTAGGGAAATTTTCTGTCATGACTTTTTTGAACATGTTTTCCAATCCTTGTTTCTCTTCTCCTTCTGGTTTCCCTATGATACGGATGTTGTTACGTTTCATGTTGTCCTGCATCTCTCTTAACCCCTCTTCAGTCTTGTTCAGCCTTTTTTGATTCTCTTGTACTGTCTTGGAATGTTTGTCTACATTATCCTCCAACTCGCTGATCTGGTCCTCTGCTTCCTCTAGCCTACTTTTGATTCCTTCTACTGTATTCTTCAATTCAGAAATTGTATTCTTCATTTCCTCCTGGCACTTATTGATAGTTTCCATGTCTTTTTTCATGCTGTTGAAGTTCTCAGTAAGTCCCTTGTAACTTCCCTGGAGGTCTTTGTAATTCCCCTGGAGTTCTTTGTAATTGCCCTGGAGTTCTTTGTAATTTCCCTGGAGTTGTTTGTAGTTCTCCTGGAGTTGTTTACAGTTTTCTTTGATGTGGCTGAGCTCACTGAGCTTCTCTATCATCATTCTTTTGAATTCCTTATCTGATATTCCAGGTGTCTCTGTTTCATTTTGTGTTCTTTGTGGGGATTTTTGCTTTCCTTTTGGTGATGGACTAATTCTTTTTCTCCCCATTTTGTGTGTCTGCTGTTGCTTGCTTTTTATTTTTTTGCTTTTTCCTTGGGTTAACGTGCTTTGCTTCCTTGCCTTAGTTGAGCACCCTTCCGTGATAGTAGATTTGTGGAGTTCAATATTGCATTCTCCCAGATTTTCTCCAGTTGTTGTTCTTGGTGTGTCCTTTATTTGGGCTGTCTGGTTGTATTCTGGACCTGTCGGAATTTAGGAGTAAAAAAAAAAATGTAAAGAAAGAGAGAAAATGAAAAAAGAAATAAAAACGATAATAACAATAATAAGAAAGGGTTTATATGGCTGTTCACCCTTAATAATAATCCCTGATTGCTCCAGATGGAGTCAGAACCTGAGGGCTTTCAGCATGAAAAATAAACAAAACAAAACAAAAAACAAAACTATATGTGATAAGCAAAAAGGGTTTAGGTAGCTGTTCACCCTTAATGATCCCTGATTGGTCCAGGTGGAGCCGGGACCTCCGGGTTTATATCAGAGAGAGAAAGAAAGGAAAAAAAAAAAAAAAGGGAAAAAGTCAGAAGACAAAGAAAAACCAATATTAATAAAGAAAATATTTAGGTGTCTGTTCACCCTTTATAATCTCTGTTTGGTCCAGGTGGAGCCAGGACCTGTGGGCTTTAACAGGAAGAAAGGAAAAAAAGAAAAAAGAAAAAAGAAAAGTAAAATGAAAAAAGGGCTGGGTGGGTAATGAAAGGAAGAAAATACTATAGAGAGGGTTTAGGTGGCTGGGGAAGGGAGGAATACTTAGATTGAGAACTGGGAATGTGTTGTATCCAGAGAGTGAGTAGACTTTAAATCAAGAGTAGGGGTTCTTGGGTATTTAGGTAGACCAAGATAGGGGGGGATTAAGAATATGTGAGAAGTAACTTTTGAAAAGGATATGTTGGGGATTAATAGTTCATGTATTGCTCGGTATAACTCAGATGTTTGAAATTAGCAGCAATCCATTTCCTGAGGCCTTTTTTTCTTAGGTCTCTGCAGTCTATAGTCTATATGGTCTTAGTGGCAGGGCCTCTGATTGTCTCTGTCAGGGCTGATTCTGGGTGTCAGCCCCCAGGAATGCTGGGACTTCAGTAGCCTAGGTGGATTTTAGAGCTGCCGGTATTCTGCCGCTGGCAGGGTGTCCCCTCCCACTCCTGGTGGAGGTTCCTGCCTGTGATAGGCACCTGGCACCCCTGCAGTGCAGCCTGCAACCTCTCTGGTTCCTTTGATGACTGGCCCTGCCTTCACTGCTCCCCTCCGGAAGAGGCAGCCGCTGACCGCCAACAGTGCTCAGGGTCCGCCAACACTGCCCTGCTCCCCTGGGTGATAGCCAGGCCTCCAATTGGATCAGCTCTCTGAGGAGTCCTTTAAACGACCTCCATGATGCCCCTTTCCCCAGGCGTCTGAGGTTTTTGTGTAGGCAATGGGCAGGTCAGTTGCCCCTGCTACTAGTTCCCGGCTTGTTGTTTGGAGTTTCCTCGGAGCCTGGAGGCCTGTGTGGTTGCACAGGGCTGGGCCTCCCCCCTGGCAGGGGCTTTAATCTGCTGTTTCCCTGGTGGCCCAGCAGCACCGTTTTCAGCCCTTTCGCTGACCTGGCAGTTGCACTTCCCAGCTCCCCCACTCTGGCTTCCCTCAGGACTCTTCTCCTCCACCTCTAGCCCTGCGAGGAGCCTCCTCTCCCTGTTGCTGGAGAGAGTCTCTCACTCAGTCCCTCCCCTGCAAGAGTTCAATTCCGTGTTCCCTACCGCGTTTGCCCTCGCTGCCCGCACTTCACTGTTCAGATTTCTAGTTGCCTGGGAGCTTGGAGCTCCTTCAGTTAGAGACACCCCTCAGGGTAGGGCCACCACTGCCCAGAGCTGACCTCAGCCCGCCGGCCATTAAGTCTGGAGTCCCCTCTCCTGTTCTCCTATAGGTCTCCGCTGCCACTGGGCTGTGCTCCCCTGTGTCCAGATGCTGACTACTCCAATTCTTCGGGACCTGAAGACATCTCACGCTCCCTATGCTGTCCTCTAGCTGCTCTGGTATTCGAGAATACCATCAGCACTGCTCTCTACTCTGTTGCCATCTTCCTGAATCGGGTCTTGGTTATTTAGGTGGACTGAGATAGGGAAGGATTAAAAATATGTGAGAAGTAACTTTTGAAAAGGATATGTTAGGGATTAACAGTTCACGTAGCTCTTGGTGTAATTCAGGTGCTTAGCAGCAATCCATTTCCTGAGTCTGACTCTTTTTCTTGGTCAAGTCTCTGCAGTCTACAGTCAAGCTGTGTGGTCTTGGAGTGGCAGGTCCTATGATTGTCACAGTTAGGGCTGATTCTGAGTTTCAGCCCCCAACTGGTCTGGGCCTTCAGTAGCCTAGCTGGGTTTTAGGGCTACCAGTGTTCGGGGGTCCGCAGGGTGTCCCCTCCAACTCCTGGAGGAGGTTTCTGCCTGTGATAGGCACCTGGCACCCCTGCAGGGCATCCTACAACCTCGCTGGTTCCTGTGATGACTGTCCCTGCCCCCGCAGCTCCCGGAGGAAGCGTCCCCCATCTGCCAAGAGTGCCCGGGGTCTGCCATCACTGCCCAGCCCCACCAGGTGAGGGCCAATCCTCCAAGCAGACCAGCTCTCCCAGGAGTCCTTTATGCAGCTTCTGTGATGAGCCCCTCCCCGCGTGTCTGCAGTGCTGGCTTTTGTCACTGGCAATGGGTGGGTCAGTTGCCCCAGCTACAAGTTCCTGGCTTGCAGTTTTGAGTTTCTGCGGGAGCCTGGGGGCCTGTGTGGGTGCGCAGGGCTGGGCCTCCCCCCTTGCAGGGGCTTCAAGCGCTGTTTCCCCGGTAGCCCAGCAGCAGCACCATTTTGGGCCCTCTTGCCACCCAGGGCTGGTGCACTTCCCTGCTCCCCCACTCCTCCTCCCAGTAGGACTCTTCTCAACTGCCTCTGTCCCAGTGAGAAGATTCCTCTCCCTGTTGCCGGGAGCTGAGCGTGTCTCTCACACAGTCCCTCCCCTGCAGGAGTTCAATTCCTCGTTCCTTCCAGCATTTGCCCTTGCTGCCCACACTTCATTGTTCAGATTTCTAGTCACCAGGGAGCCTGGAGCTGGCTTCAGTTAAACACACCCCTCTGGGTAGAGCCACCATGGCCCAGAGCAAACCTAGGCCTGCCGGCTGGTTTGGAACTGTCTCACCTGCTGTCCTGTAGGTATCTGCAGCCTCTGGGCTGTGCTCCCCTGAGTCCAGACTCTTACCACTCCGATTCTTAGGGACCTGAAGACTTCTTGCACTCCCTATCCTATCCTCCAGCTGCCCTGGTACTCGAGAACACCACCAGCATTGCTCTGTACTCTTTTGCCATCTTTGATCTCCAGGTCATGTTTTCTTATCTATTCAGCAATCCTATGTCTTTTGATTGGTGCATTTAATCTGTTTACATTTAAGGTTATTATTGATTGATGCTTATTTATTGCCATTTTCCACTTTGTATCTGTGTTCCTCTCTCTCTCTCTCTCTCTCTCTCTCTCTCTCTCTCTCTCTCTCTCTGTGTTTCTTCATTTTTAAAAAGCAGACCCTTGCCCTGGCTGATAACACAGTGGATTAGGTGCCAGCCTATGAACCCAAAGGTTGCAGGTTTAATTCCCCAGACAGGGCACATAACCAGGTTGCAAACCAGGTCTCCAGTCAGGTCTGTGGCTGAAGGCAGGTGAAAGGAAACCATACATTGATGTCTCTCTCCCTCTCTGACTCTCTTTGTAAAAATAATGAAATAAAATCTTTAAAAAAAAGATTCATTAAAAAAATAAAAAATAAAAAGCAGATCCTTTAGCATTTCTTGCAATGCTGGTTTGGTAGAGATGTAATCTTTTAGTCTTCTTTTGCCTGGGAAACTCCTTATTTCTCCTTCCATTTTTGAATGAGAGCCTTGCTGGGTAGAGTATTCTTGATTGTAGGCCTTTGTTTCCCATTACTTAGAATATGTTTTGCTATTCATTTCTGGCTTGCATTGTTACTATTGAATAATCATTTGATAACCTTATTGGAGCACCCTTATATGTTATTTGCTGTTTCTCTCTTGATACTTTTAGGATTCTTTTTCTTTGAAATTTGCCATTTTAATTATAATGTGTCTTGGAGTGGGTCTGTTTGGGTTCACCCTCTTTGGGGCCCTCTATGCTTCTTGAACTTGAGTAACATTTTTACTCATCATGTTATAGCAGTTTTCTCTTGTTACTTTTTTGAATAGGTTTTCCATTCCTTGTTTCTCTTCTCCTTCTCGTATCCCTGTGATATAGATATTATTGCATTTCATGTTGTCCTACAGCTCTTTTAAAACCTCTTCATTCTTGTTCAGCCTCCTTTTATTTTGTTCCACCATCTTGGAATATTTTTCTCTATTGTCCTCCAGCTTGTTGATCTGATCCTCTGCTTCCTCTAGCCTACTGTTGATTCCTTCTACTGTATCCTTCAATTTGAAAATTGTATTCTTCATTTCTTACTGGCTCTTACTAATAGTTTCTATATCATTTTTAGTGCTAGTTTAGTTCTCAGTAAGTTCCTTGTAGCTTCCCTGGAGTTGTTTGTAGTTTTCTTTGAGCTGGCTGAGCTCATTGAGCTTCTCTATTGTCATTATTTTGAATTCCACATCTCATAGTTTGCTTGCCTCTGTTTCATTTAGATATCTTTCTGGGGATTCCTCCATTCCTTTTGGTGATGGAATGTTTCTTTTTCTTTCCATGTTTAGATTCCCTTGTAATCCAATCAGCCTGATATCAGCTGCCAGGCTATGGGACTGCTTGGCTAGAAGAATTGATTTAGTTGAAATTCTATCAATCTTTGACCCACTGCCAGGTTCAGATGCTGCTGGGGATGACAGACCAATTTAGTTGTAAATCAGTAAATCAGGTACCAAACTTTGGCCCTGCTGTTGTAGACAGAGAGTTTTAATTGTAATCCAATGGATCAGCCTCCAGCTCAGATGCAGCCTGGTGGGACAGATTCAGTTGTAAATCAATGAATCTATGATCAGCTGCCAGGTTCAGGAGCCACTGGGCTAGACACCAGGCTCTTGTGGTGTTGGGTTCGACTGTAAGTTTCTATTATAATCCAATGAATCTGGATCAGCTGCCAGACTAAGTGTCCACTGGACTAGACTGAAAGATTCAGTTGCAATGCAATGAGTTTGTGATCAGCCACCAGGCCCAGAGGCCAGTGAGTGGGACAAACCAACTCAGTTGTGAACCATTGAATCCACAATCAGCCACCAAGCTCACTTGCCACTGTGCAGGGCTGACTGACTTACCCAGCTATGAGTCAGAAAGCTTGTAATCAGCTGCCAGGCCCAGGTGCTGCTGGGAAAGTGATACCTCTTCAGGTGCCAACTATTATATCTGTGCTCAGACACCGCAGGGAGGGAGAGATTTATTTAGATGTAAATCAGAGAATTGTGATCAGGCACCACTGGGCATAGCAGATTACATCCAGTAGGTGGGGGTATGAGGACCCTCTTAGATGGAAGCCACTTCGCGCAGCATAGTCTGAGGTTTGCATTATGAGTCAGCACTGGGACCACCAAGGATGCTTTCCCACTTGTCTCCTCCAAGCCATCAATACAAACTCTCCTCAAGCATCTCCAGTTCCCTCTGTCATCCATCCCCTGGAGCCCAGAGTGAGTGCCAATGTATTTTTGTTTTTGGTCACCTTAATAGTTCTCTATCTCCAGCACTCTCTTAAGCTAGTAAACCCTGTGGCTTTCTGCCCTTCTCAGCTATATGCTGTTTTACTCCCCACTATGTTGCTGTAAGCTAGGAAACCCAACTGTGGGAACATAACCCACCTTTCTCAGGTGGAGCTGCCAGCTCCTTTCCTTCAGCTGCTGCCTCTGGTGTGGATCCAGCCAGCCCTCTTGCATTTCTGCAATTCCTACCAGTCACAGCATCCTCTTCTGTCTGTGGTTGTAAGGCTTTTTTCTAGCTGGCATTCTGTTGGTTCTTCCAGATGATTTTTTCCCAATTAAGTTGTAATTCCAGATGGAACCTGGGAGGAGATTGGCATGGCTCCACTTCTCTATGGTCTTGGTTCCACCCCCAGTCCACCCACCCCGCCATAAACTAAAATAATTTTTTAAGGAATTTTGATTTTACTGCTGACAATGGTGTAGAGTCCTGGTTACAAAGAATCTAGGTTCTTCCACTTCTTAGCCATGTAAACTTGCATGTGTTTTAATTTAATTGATCCTCAGTTTCTCCATGTGTAAAATGGAGACAGTAATGGCACCTTAGTTTGTTTTTAGCGAAAGAACCATTTTACAAATGGCCAGCATTTCCCTGAAATTTAGATTAAATATCAATATATTTGTTGCTAATGACAATGAAACTGTTCCATCTGTTGGGTGAACTGCTCTTGGTGGGTCCTGGTTTAAGTGCTGTATATGTTTAGACACTGTGAACAACTGTATTTCCATTTTCACTTTCTTTTTAGTTTGATAACTGATTGCAATCTTCACAAAATTTTTGTTGACCCAATTCTCTAATTTCTTGTTGACCAGACTTGACTGATTATATGTTTTTCCAACATCCAATTACATGAGATCCTATTCTCCTTATTGACAAAGGTCATCTTTTGCCAGATTAGGATATTTTGGGTCCAATTAGGTATTCTTTGGGTTATTTTCAACCCATAATGTTGGCTATAATTATTCCCATATTTGACAGAGAATGATAGCTACCTAGTATTCATTCCCTCTTTCTTTTTTAAAAGAGCTTTATTTATTATTCTTAGAGAGAGGGGTAGAGAGAGAGAGGCAGAGAGGGAGAGAGACATCAATGTATGGTTGCCTTTCACCTGCTTCCAGCTATGGACCTGGCTGGAGACCTGGCTTGCAACCTCATTGTGTGCCCTGGCTAAGAATTGAACCAGCGACCTTTGGGTTCACAGTTCAGGGCCTTATCCACTGTGCCACCAGCCAGGGCCTCATTTCCGCTTTCTTAGTTAATGAAAAAAACAAATTTTATTTTGGATGGCCTATGATGTGTGGGAAAGGATGGGACTTGCAGAAGCTCTCCTTAAGAAAGAGATTGTGTTTATTATATGTATTCTTTGCCCTTTCATTTCCCTGGTTTTTTTTTTTTTTTTTTTCCTTTTGGTAATGTAAATATTTATGGCTAGGGCTCCAGTAACCATATTAAACAATCAGGTAATCTGGAGCCAATTCAAAGATGGAATATAAGCATAAAAATTTATCCCTTGTGACTTTGAATTTTCTGTTGTCACCTCTCAGTTTTTTACCTTAGAATATCTTTTATGTTAGAAAATATGTTTAACTCTTATTTAAACCTCTTCTTTTTAGCTCTCTGCTGCATTTTAGACAATATAGGGCACTTTGGTGAGCATGTTCTGTTATCCCAACCTAGTAGGGTTATATTGGCCACATTCAGAAAAGATGTTCTAAGTAACATTGAAGCATTGTGAAGGATGGAGTTTACTTCTCAGTGCAAATTTCCCATTCATTTTCTAAGAAACATTTAATTAAAATTTTAAAATGCTATAAATTCACATTCTATTGAGATGATTTCTCTAGACAAATGTCAATGGATCAGTATCAGAAATGTAAAGACTTATGTCCTGGCTGGTGTGGCTCAGTGGACTGAGTACTGGCCTGAGGACCAACAGGCCACTGATATGAGTTCTAGTCAGGACACATGACTAGGTTGCAGGCCAGGTCCCCAGGTGGAGGTGTGAGAGAGGCAACCACACATTGATGTTTCTCCTCCTCTCTTTCTCCCTCCCTGCCCCTTTCTCTAAAAAATGGAAATACTTGTGTTATTATTTTCCACTTATATGACAACACTACCATTAAATTTTAAAAAGTAGAAATCCAGGGATTAACGTGAAAATATAATCTTAAACTGACACTTTATTCAAAAAGAATGTTATTTAAATCTCAAAACAGAGACTAACAAAAGTTATCTTTCCCTCTTAAGTGGTTGTCTATACTTTTAATTAGAAATAAATATAGATTCACAAGAAGCTGCCAAGATAGTGCAAAGATGTCCCATAAAACCCTTCACCAGCCCTGGCTAGTAGCACAGTGGAAAAGGTGTGGCCTGCAAACCCAAAGGCCACTGGTTTGATACTCCAACCAGGGCACATGACCAGGTTGCATTCCAGGTCTCCAGCCAGGTCTGTAGCTGAAGACAGGTGAAAGGCAACCATACATTGATGTTTCTCTTCCTCTCTGCCTCTCTTCCTTCCTCTCTCTCTCTGGAAATAATAATAAATAAAATCTTAAAACAAACAAACCCTTCAACAGTTTCTCCCAAAGGTTACATACTAAGTAACTGAAGTATAATATCACAACCAGAAAGTTGAATGTATTTAATATTTGTGTGTATTAGTCAGGGTTATCTAGGAAAGCAGTATCATAATAGATAATATTTATTACGAGGAATTGGCTCACATGATTACGGAGTCTGTGAAGTCTGACAATCTATATTTTGCCAGCTGGGGACCTAGGTAACCCAGCAGTGTAAATCAGTTTGAGTTCAAAGGTCTGAGAACCAGGGGAGCTGATGGTCTAAATCTCAGCCTGAGGGCTGGAGAAGATGATGAGATGTCCCAGTTCAATCAATCAGGTAGGCAAAAAGAGAAAAATTCTACCTTCTTCTGCCTTTGCTCTATTCAGGCCCTCAGTAGATTGGATGATGCCTACCCATATTGGGTAGGGCAAGCCACTGAGTTCGCTGATTCAAATATTGATCTTATATAGAAAAACCTCATAGTCACATCCATAAATAATGTTTAACCTGGGCACCTGTGACCAATCAAGTTGACACATTACCCATTTTAATATGTATACTTCTATGTCAGTTTAGGGTGTAAAGATTTCTGTAACTACTACCACAATCAAAATGCAACATTTATTTTTATCACCACAAGGATCTCTCTCATACTACTACTTCACTGTAACACTCATCAGTCCTTACATTATCTCTCACTTTTAGAAGGGAGTAAACTGTCTCCATCTCCATAATCCTGTCATTTAAAAAATGTTACATAAATGCAATAATAAAGTATGTGACCTTTTAAAATTGCCCCCCCAACTCAGCAAAGGTCATCTAAAATGACCTTTAGATTTATCCAAGATGTTCTGTGAATATAGTTTGTTCCTTTTCTATGTCAAAGTAGTATACCATGGTATTTAATGTGCCACTGTTCATTCAAACAGTCACACATTGAAGTACATCTGCTTCTAGTTTTTTGCTGTTATAAATAAAGATGTTATGAACAATGGTGTACAGATTTCTATGCAGTCATATATTTTAATTTCTCTGAGATCAGGAGTACAGTGGCTAGATGGTATGATAGTTGCATGTTGAGTTTTTTTTTTTTTTTAAGAAACTGCTGAACTCTTTTCCAGAATGGATATAACTACTTACATCCTCATTTTTAATCAACTGGTTTTTCTTTCCTTAAGTCCTAAGTTTTCTACTCAGTTTGCTTTCTTCCCCCACCCATCAGAGTCTTATGTTTGTTTTACATATAATATCCAAGATTTACCAATTGTATTTAGAAGGATAAGAAAAAAATACATTTACTCCATCTTCCTAGAAACAAAAATATTCCCTGTTTTCTTTTGATCAATACAAAAATCTCATAGCTGAGTTAATCTGTTTTGAAATTATATATCACTTTGAAAAGTAATATGATAATTTTGTGTTCATCAAAAGAAAACAGGGAAGATTTCTTCATCCCAGAAGAGAGAATGGTTAGGGGGATGGGTAAACAAGGTGAAGAGAAATGAAAGATGTAAACCTCCAGTTATAAAAAATGATAAGAAGTCACTGGGATGTAATGTACAACATAGAAAAAATATTATTATAAGAACTTTATATGCTGACAGATGGTTAGTAGAATTATTGTGATGATCACATCATAAGGAATATAAATGTTGACTCACTAAGGCTGTTCACCTGAAACTAACACAACATTGTATGCCTATATACATTAATTTTAAAAAGGCAAAATAAAAAATAGATTAACACGATTTAAAAAACAACATTGAGACAAATTTCTGTTTTGTTACCAAGCACACCATCCTTCTTCCTTCACCATTCTCTCATTTGTTATTTACATATAGTCCCCCACTTCATTCAAATTTGTCATCTCCATACATTTTCAGAGAAAATTCTCACTCAATACCTCTGTTTTTACCTCTAGCCATATTTGTATTTACCAGTTGGACTATTCTTTTGATACTGTGACCTATTTTGAACCAAAGCAGCAAGATTAGTGTCACATTTTTTACCCAGTTTTTTAGAACAAAGATGTTCAATTCCAGATACATTTGGATACATATTAGATAAGCATCCATACTTTTAATCAAAGCTTAGTTGAATCAGCCTTCAACAAGCTTTTGAGAACTGCTCATTAAAAGAGATTTGCTTTTATTAGTGTTTGGCTTGACTAAAATTAACTTGCCTACCATTTTGCTTTATAAAATATAGTTTGGAAGCAACAGGCTAGACCTGGGTGTATGGCACTGTCAAATATAGTTTGAGAGTATTTTAACACACAGTACCATTAGCCAAATGTAATTATAAGAGGCTATTAGATTAGGACCAATTTCAGAATAAATCTACATGAAGGAAAAAAGATTGCTTTTTACATTTTCTTGTGGAGAAAAATAAATTTGTACTTTCTTCATAATTTTTTTTTTCTTATGGAGGGTTTAATTGTAAAGGTAACAGGAAACCTTTTATAACTGTTGTTTTCATCATGAGAGTTGTGATTATACACACATCATTTATGCATACATTTTGGTCATTTTTGTAGTTATTTGGTTTTAAAATGTAATTAGAAAACAATACTACATTGGAGACAATCAAATAAAAGAAAGTCAAACTTTGTCAAGTGTTTTTTTACTAGATTTTGTTTGACCATTAAATTTATTCTTATTTTTCAGATAATAAAGATTGCTGTATTTTTATGTACTATATTTATTGTAAATTTTTGTAAACTCCTTGGCATCACTTTTTAAAAGAGAGGATAGGTATCCAGGTTGCCATATATAAATCAAGAGGGAGATTTATGTCTCTTTGTGCTGCCACTTTTCATTATTATTTTTTTAGGTTATGAGGGGATTTGTTTGTTTCATTTTGCTTTGCTTTTATCTTGGAAGTCTAGATTTTTATTCTGACCACATATTAGTGTTTTCCCTAAAAGTAATGATAATTGACAACAACCACCAAAAACCTTTTTTAAAAAGCTTCATTTTTTAATCTGTTACCTTTTTCTTTTTTTATTACATTACCTATGGTCCATCAATAGACAGAACTTCAGTTAGTTTTAGGAATGTAATATTTAGCACCCCTTCTCCTTTTTTTAAAGGAAAAAGATAGGTTTCAATGACTAGAAGTTGAGAAGGCATCTATGGTTTCATTCATTCACCCACACTCAGGTTATGAAATATTCCTCACTTCCTTTTAAACAGAATGCATACAGTGTGGTAAAGATACCCAAACACAGTCCCCATCAAGATCATCAGTAGAATACATCAAGCTGCTTTTTATTACAGAACACAATCACTGGTCCAACCCTCTCTGGAAAAATCAATCATTCTACTCAGCCCCAATTGAAATACCAAACAACAAATTATACCATTTCTTGGGAAGGAATAATTTCCATTCCTTTTCTTTTTCATAGCCCTTCACTTTTTCCCCTTTTTCCTTCTCCTCATCATTCTCAGACTCTTCTCCCTCTTCAACGAAGTAAATACATTATCTTTCTCTTTTCCAAGATGGCTCTTCTAAAGATTTTCTCTGAAGTCAGTGTTTACATAGCTAATCAACAGTGCTGCTGCCAATAGCTGCTGTTTCCGTGGTAGGATTTTCATTGTGGTGTGTTTTCAAGCATCTGTGCTCACTCTCGACCAAGATTTTTCAAAAGATTTGCAGTATTGGTAATGATCTTAAGTATCGTCCCAATGGTCATAGATTGACGTTGGTTCTTCAGTTTATTCAGGTATTTTGCTGTCTATGGAACATAGCAAAGATTTAGCTTTGCTAGTTTAATCTTTATCTCTCAGTTAAGACTTCGAGAATCATCTACATAGCCGCGATTTAATTCAGTACATCCTTACCACATGCCGTATATAAGATGCCTATCAGGTTAGCAGTACCAGTACCTACACTCTCCGTATGACCCTTAAATCTAACAATAAAGTTGAAGAAAGTTAGACTAAAATAGTATTCTTGGTTGCATCAGCAGTACATCTATGTAGGTATGCATTCCACTTCAATCCTTGTCTCTTTGATCATGGATAATTGTAATATCAGTTTCCAAGCAACCTTCCCGAAAGTCATCCACAATCCATAATGTTGCATTCTGACATGCTCAACTGGGATTGGTAGGTTTGCTGAAACATATGCAATACTACTTCTTTATAGAAAGAATTTGGGAGTCTTCCCTCTTAAAGTATTTTTTGGTATAGTATGAGAAGGGTAGGAGTTAGTTCTTCTTTAAATGTTTGGTAAAATTCACCTGTGTATCCATCCTGTCTGGGGCTTTTGTGCTTTAGGAGATTTTAGATTACTTCTTTAATTTCACTAGTTGTTATTGGCCTATTCAGGATTTCTGCTTCTTCTGGGTTCAGTTTTGGTAGATTATACCTTTCCAGAAATGTGTCCATTTCATCCAGGTTGTCATATTTTTTGTCATATAGTTGTTTGTAGTAATTTCTTACAATCTTTTGTATTTCTGAGGTATCAGTTGTGATTTCTCAGCTGTCATTTCTGATTCTGTTTATTTGGGTCCTCTGTCTCTTTTGCTTGATGAGTCTGGATAAAGGCTTGTCAATTTTGTTTATTTTTTCAAAGAACCAGCTCCTGGACTTGTTGATTCTTTGAATTGTAGTTTGAATCTCTGAGTTATTTTGTTCTCTGATCTTGATGATTTCCTTCCTTCTCCTTGCTCTGGGCTTTGTTTGTTATTGCTCCTCTTGTTCTTGCATCTTTATGGTTAGGTTGTTTTTATAAACTTATTGTGACCTTTTTAGGTAGGCCTGTATTGCTATAAATTTTCCTCTGAGCACTTGCTTTGCTGTGTCCCATAGGTTTTGGGCTGTTGTGTGTTCATTGTTATTTGTTTCCAGGAACTTTTTGATTTCATCTTTAATGTCATTGTTAACCCATTCATTACTTAAAAGCATGTTGTTCAGTCTCCATGAGTTAGAGTATTATTGGCTTTTTCCCTTGAGATTGGTTTCTAGTTTCAAGCCATTGTGATCTGAAAAGATGCTTTGTATGATTTCAATTTTCCTATATTTGTGGAGGCTTTTCTTGTGCCATACCATGTGGTGTATCTTAGAGAATGATCCATGTGCATTTGAAAAGAATATGTATTTTGCTTCTTTGGGGTAAAAGACTCTGTATACATCAGTTAGGTCCATTTCCTCTAGAGTGTTGTTTAATGTCACAACATCTCTGGGGATTTTTTGTTTGGAAGATCTATCCATTGTTGATAGCGGGGTATTAAATTCCCATACTATTAGTGTGTTGCTGTCTATATCTCTCTTAAAGTCCTCCAAGATTTTCCTTATATATTTCTGAGCTCCAACATTGGGTGCATATATGTTTATCAGAGTTATTTCTTTTTGATAGATTGTTCCCTTAAATATTATGACATGTCCTTCTTTATCCCTTTTTATGGCCTTCATTGTAAAATCTGTTTTGTCTGAAATAAGGATTGCTACTCCTGACTTTTTTTCATTGTTCATTTGCTTGATATATATTTTTTCCATCCTTTCACTCTCAATCTATGTTAATCTTTAGTTCTGAGGTGGGTCTCTTGAAGACAGCATATATGTGGGTCATGTTTTCTTATCCAATCGGTTACCCTATGTCTTTTGATTGGTGCCTTTAATCATTTACATTTGTGGTCATTATTGATTGATACTTATTCATTATTTCTCACTTTGTACCTATTTTTTTCTTTGGTCTTCTCTGTTTCTTCATTTTATTTATTTATTTATTTTTAAAGCAGACCCTTTAGCATTTCTTGCAATGCTGGTTTGGTAGAGTTGTATTCTTTTAGAGTTCTTTTGTCTGGGAAAATCTTTATTTCTCCTTCCATCTTGAATGAGAGCCTTGGTTGGTAGAGTATTCTTGGTTGTAGGCCTTTGTTTACCATTACTTGAAATACTTTTTGCCATTCCCTTCTGGCTTGAATTGTTTCTGTTGAATAATCATTTGATAGCCTTATTGGAGCCCCCTTTTATGTTATTTGTCTTTTCTCTCTTGATGCTTTTAGGATTCTCTCTTTGTCTTTGAAATTTGTCATTTTAATTATAATATGCATTGGTGTTGGTCTGTTTGGGTTGATCTTCATTGGGACCCTCTGTGCTTCCTGAACTTGATTAATGTTTTCATTCATCATGTTAGGGAAACTTTCTATCATGACTTTTTTGAACAGGTTTTCCATTCCTTGTTTCTCTTCTCCTTCTGGTATCCCTATGCCATAGATGCTGTTACATTTCATGTTGTCCTGTAGCTCTCTTAAACCCTCTTCAATCATATTCAGCCTTTTTTGATTCTCTTGTACTGTCTTGAAGTATTCATCTACATTGTCCTCCAACTCGCTGATCTTGTCCTCTGCTTCCTCTAGCCTACTGTTGATTCCTTCTACTGTATTCTTCAATTCAGAAATTGTATTCTTCTTTTCCTCCTTGCTCTTACTGATAATTTCTTTGTCCTTTTTGATGCTGTTCTAGCTCTCAGTAAGCTTGTTGTAACTTCCCTCTGGTTGTTTATAGTTTTCTTTGAGCTGGATGAGCTCATTGAGCTTCTCTATCATCATTCTTGTGAATTCCTTATCTGATATTTTGTGTGCCTCTGTTTAATTTGGTGGTCTTTCTGGGGATTCTTCCTTTCCTTTTGGTGATGGACTGATTCTTTTTTTCCCCTTTGTGGGTATCTGTTGTTGCTTGTCACCCCCACTCCTTAGATTAATCTGCTTTGTTTCCTTACCTTTGTTGAGCACCCTTCTGTGTTGGAGATTTGTGGAGTTCAGTGTTGCAGTCTCCTAGAGTTTTTCCACTTGTTTCTCTTGGTGTGGCCTGTAGTTGGGCTGTCTGGTTGTATTCTTGATTGGTTGTGTACGTTGCTACTTTCCTTCCAGTTGGCTGATTGTGAGACTCTCTTTCTATCCCTTCTCAGACACTGTTTTTGAGCTGCCCTTTAGGGATTAATAATTTGTGTAGCCCTTGCTGTAACTCAGTTGCTTGAGATTAGCAGCTATCCATTTCCTGAATCTGCCTTTTTCTTGGTCAGGTCTCTGCAGTCTACAGTCAAGCTGGCCTTGGAGTGCCAGGGCCTATTATTGTCACAGTCAGGGCTGATTCTGAGTATTAGATAGCACCAGGTATGCCAGACCTATAGTAGCCAATCTGAGTTTCAGGCCTTCCGGTGTTCTGGGGCCCTTCCTTTTCTTTCATTTGAAGTACAGCTGGGTGCTTCTGTGATGTCTATAGCTGCTCCTCCCCCTCCAGCTCCTGGAGGAGTTTCCTGCCTGGGATGGGCACCTGGCACCCCTGCAGAGTAGCCTGCAACCTATCTGGCTCCTGTGATGACTGGCTTTGTTCCCGCATCTCCCGGAGGAGGCAGCCCCAGTCCTCTAACAGTGCTCATGGTCCGCCAACAGTGCCCAGGGTCTGCCAACACTGCCCAGCTCTCCCGGGCAGAGGCCAATACTCCAGGCAGACCAGCTCTCCCAGGAGCCCTTTACGCTGCCTCTGTGATGCTCATCTGGCTTCCCAGAGCTTCTGCAGTGTGGCCTTTGTAGCATGCAATGGGCGGGTCAGTTGCCCCAGCTACAAGTTCCCAGCTCGCAGTTTGGAGTTTCTGTGGGGGCTTGGTGGCCTGTGTTGGTGTGCAGGGCTGGGCCTCCCCCTTTGCAGGGGTTTCAGTCCCCTGTTTCCCATGTGGCCCAGCAGCACCGTTTTCAGCGCTCTCGCTGCCCTGGCTATTGCACTTCCCCGCTCCCCTGCTCCTGCTGCCCGCAGGACTCTTCTCCTCCACCTCTGGCCCAATGAGGAGCTTCCTCTCTTTGTCATCAGAGTAAGTCTCTCATACAGTCCCTTCCAAGCAGGAGTTCAATTCCTTGTTCCCTCAGGTGTTTGCCCTCGATGTCCACACTTCACTGCTCAGATTTCTAGTCACTAAGGAACCTGTAGCTGGCTTCAGTTAAAGGTGCCCCTCTGGGTAGAGCTGCCACTGCCCAGAGCCAACCTTGGCCCACCGGCTGGTTTGGAACTGTCTCACCTGCTCTCCTGTAGGTCTCTGCTGCCTCTGGGCTGTGCTCCCCTGAGTCCAGATGCTTACTGCTCCAATTCTTAGGGACCTGTAGATATCTTGTGCTCCCTACCCTATCCTCCAGCTGCTCTGGCACTCGAGAATGCCATCAGCACTGCTCTCTACTCTGTCGCCATTTTTGATCTCCATATCAGAGGACATGTTGAAGAGTTATGTGGATCAAAGACTGAATGTCATTTAATTGAAAATTATTAGAAGTTCTTTTATATGTGATTTCATCTGTATTGATACACATTTTGCTGTTAGACTAGAGCTGCTAGAGTCAATTTTAAACCTGAAGGGTAACAGTGTTTGGTACTATTTTTCATAGCTTTTTATCATTTTCACATGCAGCACTTCTCGGGCTGTTCTGGTGATCATCAAGCCTGTCTGTGGTCTTCAGGAGATGCTGAAGTATGAGAATAAGCAGTAATAATTACAAAGTTTCATATGCAACTTTATCTAGACTAGAAAAGTCCCAGCACACATTTGATGTTATCCTCAATGCAGCACTCAGGATATTGTAGCAGAGAAGCCAAATAGATACCATTGAAGTCAGCTTCATGGAGCAAATTGAAAAATATGCCTTCAGTCTATATACTTGTGTATCAAACAGCTTATATAAGGGTCTCTAACTACTTATATTAAGGTAAGCATTGGCTCTATAAGTAGCAGTTTGGTCTCATTAATTTCTGCTTCCCAAGCTATAGGCAAGGGCCATCACACTAGTATCCTAGCATCACTAATCAAGGTTCTTGATATGTACTTTAAGAGAGGAAAGAGGCATGTGAGACAGTGTCATATTCATGTTAGGTGGTCAAGGAGCATCACAATTTACATCCATCATCCTTGCTAGTATCTGTGTGAAAAGTGGAACCTCAACTGCAGCATTCCCCTGGCATAAATCTTGCCGTGTGCTCTGAGTCCTTCTGTGTTCTATTGTCTCTTCAGCTTTAATGGTCACAACTATTTTGTCATCACAGACATTGGACCAGTCTTTTATTTTTAACAGGGCCACTTTATCAATATTACCAATTTACCTCTCTCTCTCTCTCTCTCTCTCTCTCTCTCTCACACACACACACACACACACACACACACACAGAGAACAGGACTCATATGTGTCTGCGTGTACTGATATTAAGGGAATTTTCACTAAAGTTCTGTAATCTAATCACTAACATCTGATGATCTTTATAATAGATTGCTTCATAGACTACTGGGGAAAAGAGGTTGTCTTTCAGATTCTTTGTAAGTTTGTTTGATGAACTCCAATAGTTCAGAAATGCCTTAGTAGCCACTAACTTCATATTAATATTAGGAGAATCTTTCCTCTTCTCTAGTATTATGGCAGTTATAATCTCTTTGAATTTATCTTGTGGCTGATCTGTGTGAATATCTTGGCTGATGTAACATATTGCATCCAATGTCAAGTCTTTTATGTGTCCTGAGTTGTTGTGGTTTGTGACCTTGACTACCAGCTGAAGAAGGAATCCTGACTACTAGCTCAATGCACAAACAATATCAGCTGTTACTGTAAGTAGAATTAAGCTGGTAGGTTTCTTTGTTCAGTGTCTGCAAAATAGTTCTTAGACTTTATTTCAAACATTAGCATTAATGGTAAGACATTCTGCTCATTTTGTACCTTGATGTTTAGATCCTTAGATGACATAGAGTTCATGATATGTAGACTAGCTGCAACCCAACTGATCTGTATGCTTCCTGACTTTTCTGACACTCTAGACCTTTGATAAGTTCCAGAAAGACCTTGGGCAAATTGCAACATCTCACACTCTAGGAACTACTTTACAGCTTTTAGTTCAAATATAAGTGGAGACATGATAGTCTCAAAATAAAGGTCATAGAAGCTGCTTCTTCTAAGTGATGCTTAGCTTCTCAGGTGACAGCTCTAACTGAAGATAAGGGTTGGGAGTATGAAGGGAGTCAAAGTCACCACAAGTTCATTAATCTGTTCCTTCTTTATAATACTCCATCATTTTTGTCCCTCTCTATCCCTCTTCTTCCTTCTCTGCTGTTAGTGATAGCTGCTTCTCTGGGGAGGAGTGGGGAAACATAGAAACAGCTCAGAGCATAACTGTAACTTGGTTGGTGAGTAGAAAATGGAGAAAGTGAGGCAGAGAGGGAACAGATGCCAACAGGGAAGGAGAAATTTGCTATAGTTTAGAACACCTAAACTAAAAGCTAAATCATGAACACCAGATAACATTAAAGTGAATTATGCTATTTATAGGATAGTGTACATGAATATCAATGATCAGTTCATAGTTTTGGCCAAATGTACAAATAGGTGATGATATATTACAACTGCAGTGATTTACTTAAAGAAAGTTTCATTATTAAAAATATACAACTTATAGGTTATTATTTGCCAGAGTCTCTTCATGCCAGCTTATGGGGAAGAATCAATCTTTCATAACTGATTAAGTGCTTTGGGATTCAGATGATGACAGGAACTTAAAAAACAACTGCTGTTTATGTGGTACTAAATTACCATACATGAGACTTTTCAAACAAAATCACACAAATGTACACCAGCACAATCATCAGTGTCATCTGCGATATACCAAAGTACAAGGACTGACTATTCTTTGCCAAGTCTGTACACATCTCATGCAGACCTGAAAGGTAGAGATAGTAATGTAATACATATGTTAAAATATTATCTTAGCATGAACTTCAAATAAAGGTCAAGTGATGAGGACAAAAGAATTCCAGAAGAAGAGAAGAACAATTTGATTTTGCTTTTAAAATGCCAAAATTAAGTGGCTAGTCATTCTTGCATATCAGTTTGGTATTGCTATCTGGTGATGAAAATAATCTGATGTGTAGGGATGAATGTAATATAACTCAAGGGCTTCATTCTGGAAAGAAGTAAAAAGTCAGAAAGCATGTTTCAGGAAATATTGCCTGGAGGAAACCTTGGGGAATATTAGACAGGAATGGATTTGAGACAATAGGGTTAGGAACTTGTTCTACACTAGACATAGGCAAACAGATATACATCTGGTTTATATTTTGTTGAGTTTAGATAGAAATGTTTTGGAAGGTTTGTTTAGAGTATAGAGCAGCAAAGCCTTTATGCAAAAGTTGTTTAATTTGTAGTTGTAACTAATGATGGCTAATGAGTGCTTTCCACAAGGTAATCTTTTATTAAACATTAGTGAATTTGACTGTGGCATCTCCCCCTTTTATCAGAGTGCCCTGATTCTTATCACTGTAGTTGCAAATTAAAGATGAGATTTCAATATGGAAATATTAACAGCTCCATTGTTAGGATTCTTAACCCAATACCCAATCTATAATAAATATATCTTAAAACTTACTTTGAAATTCTTTAGTATTTTGTATATACTCAAACCTACTGACATATACTATTAAAGAAAAAGAAAAGTCCTAAGAGTAATATGAAGGGTAAATGAAAGAAAAGTAATTTACAGTCAAATCATATGTATTTAAATATACAAATTCACAGACAAAATCACTCCAAAAAGAATAAATAAAAGTCAGATGTTTATCACTGTAATAAAATTATCACAGCTTAACAACTACCCATGTTTACTTCTATCTACTCAATACTCAAGTACACAAATAATATGTGCCAGTGCTATCTTTGATATAATTTCTCCAAATGATAATAAATACTTATTAAGTTTCAGGAAAAATAAAAAATATTTCCTCAAATTACCCTGTATAAAAAGATTTTTCAACTACACAAAAGTATATTGGGATGTTTGAAAGGCACTTAAGAAATATTTATTGAGCACTCACTATGTGCCATGCAATGTCTGAAGTACTTGGAATACAATAGTGAACAAAACAGGCAAACATCTCTGTTCTCATTGAATTTACATATGAGTTGGGGTGGGAAGGAGATAGACAATAAACATGGTAAGCAAATTAAATAGTATGATGTAAAGTAGTAAGTGATTTGGAAAAAATAGAGCAAGGTAATTAATTATATTAGGATAGCCAAGGAGTGATAAATGTTTGGAAATTGAAATAGGAGTTGTTTCATCAGGCCTCATTAAGAAAGTGATACCCAGATGGATCCAAGATGATGCTGGAGTGAGTGTAAGTTATACTCACCTCCTCTCAGACCACACTGGAATTACGATTAAATTACAGAAAAATCATCCCGAATAACCAACTAAAAGCTAGGTTAAGAGAAGCCTTATAACCAAAGATTTACAGAAAAATCTACCTCAAACTGGTAGGAAGGGCACTGAAATGGCTATGCTCACTCAAGCAATAGTTGAGGTTCGGGATGGATATCTCACCTGCAAGGGATTCCCCCAAGATGCATGGGGTCTAAAACCCAAGCTAGGCTTCCTAGCCCAGAACAGCAAATCTGAATAGAGGTGCCTATATAACATCTGGCTGTGAAAAACAGTGAGGATTTTGTCTGCAAGGTGTCGGGACCCCCTGAGTTAAGGCATGGCCGGACTTAGGGCTTCGAGGCAGGCTGATGGCAAAAAGGTCAACAGCTTGGCTGAGAAGCGTTCCAATGATTACAAAGTTCCACATCATGTTAAGAGGACAAGCTAACCTTCAGCAAGAGTAAATAGCAGCTGTGTAGTGAAAGACGTAACATAAGTAGTATGCTTCGAAAGTGATAATAATTAGTTACTAAGAAATAAGCAAATATCTTGTGGGAAAAAGTACTTTCAGCCAAAATAATTTCACTAGGAGATAGGCTTGAATGCTTGAAAAACCTATATAAGTTTTGTGTGAACAATAAAGTGATGCTGTCACCACGAGTGGCAGTCCTCCTGACCCCAGCTTTTTTGTGTCTGTCTTTTCATTACAAATCCTACCCTATCATTCCTCTGGCCCAGCAGGACCTAGGCAGGTGGCGCCCGAACAGGGACCTGAATGGTGGGACGGCATAGCAAAGGACAGGTAGGATTCCCCTCGGTGAAAAGGACATCCACTACTTCAGAGAGAAAAAAAAGTGGGGAGCTGAGGGAATTGTTTTCATCAAGAGTTAAAAATGGGGCAAAGTGAAAGTAACCAGCGTACATTGTTTTGCTTGCTTTTAAAAACAATGCTTAGGAGCCATGGGGCTCGAGTAGGAAATGAGCAGCTTAGTAAATTTCTGTCTTTTGTTGGGGATGTTTGTCCCTGGTTCCCAGATGAGGGGACTGTCAACTTGGAAACATGGGGGAGAGTGGGGAAAAAGTTGAAGGATTATTATACAGCTCATTTTGAAGCACCCTAAGAGATACAGTAATCAGCAATAAAAAATAGTGAGTATATTTGCCAATAGAAAAAAAAAAAGAAACTGTTCCTAAAAGGTATGAAATGTATTCATGAATTTGCCAATCTAAAGAATGCTAATTACTTTTGTTTATCATTAAAAATTAAAAATACTAATTAAGTTGGGAAAGAATATATAGTTTTGGTAATAGAAGGTGTAAATTATGGCAATATATTTTGAAGAAAATAGACTTGAAAGTGGGTTATTTATTTCTCAGTAAGTTAAAAGGAGAAACTAAAAGGACTAGGAAAGTTGCAAAAGGTTTGTGTAAGTAGCAGAGGGTCAATATAACTTGAACAGGGTCTGTGCAAGTTGAAGGATTGTGTAGAGGGAAGAAGCAAGAGGTGAAGGAATTGAAGTGAAAAAGGTGACACAGGACAATAGAAAGGAACATACAGGGAAACATTTGGAGTAGGACACTCAAGAAGAGAAGTGGAAATGGGAAATAATGAGAAAGAAAAAAGAAAGATACATGGATGGTAAAGCATTGGTGGGGCCCGTGTCAGTAGCTGAGCAGATTGTAAGCTCCGTTAAGAGACTTGTGTCAGAAGCCAATCTATCTAGTTTAATCAGTAGTGGGGTAGCATTAGTGGTACTGTTTTTAACTTTTGCTTGTCTTCTTCCAGTCCTCATCTGTGTGCTCACAGCCAGCATCATCATGTTCATCTGTGAGCAAAAGAAAAAGGGGGAACTGTCGGGACCCCCTGAGCCAAGGCATGGCCGGACTTAGGGCTTCGAGGCGGGCTGATGGCAAAAAGGTCAACAGCTTGGCTGAGAAGCGTTCCAATGATTACAAAGTTCCACATCATGTTAAGAGGACAAGCTAACCTTCAGCAAGAGTAAATAGCAGCTGTGTAGTGAAAGACATAACATAAGTAGTATGCTTCGAAAGTGATAATAATTAGTTTCCCACAAGCAAATATCTTGTGGGAAAAAGTACTTTCAGCCAAAATAATTTCACTAGGAGATAGGCTTGAATGCTTGAAAAACCTATATAAGTTTTGTGTGAACAATAAAGTGACGCTGTCACCATGAGTGGCAGTCCTCCTGACCCCAACTTTTTTTGTGTCTGTCTTTTCATTACGAATCCTACCCCATCTATCATTCCTCTAGCCCAGCAGGACCTCGGCAGCCAGGGATAGATGGCTAGAGGTACAGGTCCTCTCTTAAAAGGTCAATGCCCAAATTTTGGTTTGCAGCCACTCAATCTGGGCTCCAGTGGAGGGAAGTCAGAGTAGATTAGAGCCATGTGAGAAGAGTCTGGGGTTTGTGGTTGTGGGGAAAGAGCTGAAGGGACAGCAACAGAAATTCCTGTGCTGAGTCATTCTCTGATACCATAGATGTCATCTTTCTTGAATGAAGCACTACCCACATTGCAGTATTAGTGGAGGGAAAGTAATAGCCCCACCTTCGGAACTCCATCTTGTCTCACCCTGCAGAGCTCAAACCCTGCTGAGAAGTACAGCTTGTAGCCCTTTAAGTGACTGAGCATAAAAGGCAGCCTAAAGGCAAATGTAGGTGGAAGTAAATCTCAGGGTGCCTTGGGACTTTTGCTGACCCACCCCCATGTCTGGGGCTGGTATAAACCAGCTTTAGTATGCAGCTGGGTCCTTTCTATGTGCACTGGCAGATACAGCCACAAAAGGTAAAGTGCTTATAGCTCCAAACAAATTTCTTATGGCTATTCACAGTTATCATCTACCATTGACCTGCATAAGAGACCCTCACAGAGATGCAGAATCAACACACCCAGTGGCCAGCTTCAAAAGACAACAGAGCAAGTACCAATAAGCTTCACAAGCAGTATATCCAAAGGGCAATCTTGACAGGCATCAAAATCTGCTGAAGGAAATTCCATTTTGTGGGGTCAAAATCTGCACAGCAGATTTTTTTTTCTGTCTTTAAACTATTTATTTCTCTAGACCAGGAAGTGAGTGTGGGGGCAGTCTCTGGAACCTTGCAGGCAAATATTGTGGGTTGCATGGTCTGTGGACCAGTACAGGTTGATAAGGATGGCGTGGCGCTCAGACGAAGGTGGAGTTGAACGCAGACCACATTGGCTGCGTTGATGTCAAATAGCTGATGTAAATCCTGTCCCTGCTGATGCACAGGTGCTCAGCCAGCAGCTTCACAACAGCTTGCTGTAAGAGTCATTCTGCATGCTGCCCATCTTGCCCATGCTGAATAGGCTGCAGAATGTACCGGGCTTGCTGGAGCCACCAAAAGCCATGAGCTGATCCAAAACCATGTATGCCATGATATATCTCCTGGACCAGCTTGCACATGGCCTGCACCACCTGCTGAGTGGGCTCAGAGAGGAGACCATCCA
Organism: Noctilio leporinus; assembly: GCA_004026585.1. Classification (NCBI taxonomy): domain Eukaryota; kingdom Metazoa; phylum Chordata; class Mammalia; order Chiroptera; family Noctilionidae; genus Noctilio; species Noctilio leporinus. The sequence goes on from PVIW01012340.1 coordinate 25,421, forward strand.
CACCAAGGTGTGGGGCATGTTGGTGTTCAACATGACCATCAGCATGATAGGGAATTTTCAAATGCCATGGTTAGAGTTAAGGCACAGAGTCAGCCAGATAAGGGTTGGTCAGACACATGAATAAACCAATAACAACCAAGACTATTAAAACAGGAGGGTCTCCCTGGCTGGTATGACTCAGTGGATTGAGCACTGGCCTGCAAATCAGGGGGTCGCTGGTTTGATTCCCAGTTGGGGTACATGCCTGGGTTGCAAGCTAGGTCCCCAGTTGAGAGTGCATGAAAGGAAACCACACATTGATATTTATTTTTTGAACCTTAATTTTATTATTGTTGTATTACATTTTTCCCATTTCCCCCCACTGCTATCCTCTCCCCCCAACCCCATTCCTTGCCCCCCACAGTCAATCCAGCATATTGTCCATGTCCATGGGTCATCCATGCCAGTTCCTTGACTAAACTATTCCCCTTCTTTACCTATTTATCCCCCTCCCCACTTCCCTCCACAAACTGAAAGTATGTACCTTGTTTCCATGTTTCTGGTTTTGTTTTGCTAGTTTGTTTGATTTATGAGTCTCCTGTAGTGGATGAGATCATATGGTATTTGTCTTTCACTGACTGACTTATTTCACTAAGCATAATACTCTCCAGTTCCAGTCATGTTGTTGAAAAAGGTGGGAGCTTCTTTCTTTCTGCTGTGTAGTATTCCATTGTGTAAATGTACCAAAGTTTTTTGATCCATTGGTCCACTGATGGGCACTTAGGACAAATCCATTGTACCTTGTATCTACCTTCCCATAGGTTTGAACAGTTCCAAATAATGCATACTTCTCTAATTTTGTTGCTAATTCTAGTACATATGTAGCAACTAAACACCACTAGGACTATTTTTACTATGACCCCTTCTCAGCTTCACATATAGTCAACTACTCAAAGCTGAGTGTTGGATCCCAAGGGTAAAAGGGATCTATTGCCTTTGGTAATAGCATTTTCTTTCCTCTTATTAATGTTCCCAATAATATTTAAAGTCTTTTGGGAACCAGCTTCTACACATAGCTAACTTGATTGAGCTATTTACAGTAACTCATGGGTGTTTTCCTTAGAGAAAGCTTCAACTACATAGTTCTATTAATGTTTATCAGAAAGTTAAATTTTTTCTTAATATATATGTATGTATATATGAATATATATATATATGAATATATATATATATGTAATTTTCCTTCTCTAATATAAATGTCTTTGTTGCAATATGCTGCTGTTTCCCAAGACAATTAACTTCATTTGAAATTAATTTGTTTTGTGCCCCTCCTTACATAATAATAACATAAAGGTTTTCTTTGTACCAGCTAATATAGTGAGCCACTGTCAGCAGCTAGCACAACCTCAGGAGTGGGCATGATGAGACAGTTGGGACCAAGGGGTGCTGATCAGCTTGGGACCAGGCAGTCACTAGTTAGGTCTAAAAAATTTGAAAATGAGGATGTGCTGAGGTCTTCCTTTTTTTTTTTTTTTGTACTAATAGTATCTTTAGAATTACCTCCATATGATGAGATTGCTCCACAGACACCAAAAAAAGCTTTTATATTACTGGATTTTTCTAGCTTTCAGCAGCAACTGCAAATCCTGTTGCCTTATGCTTGTGTGAGATGGACACCAGGGTTTTTTATGTCCTGAAGCTCTGGTGGATACTATAGGTTCTCTCATCCAGATGTACCAGTAATAAATTACTTATGCACCTTGTACTTATGAATTCCTAGTTTAGCATTTACATGGTATTTTGTTTTTCAAAGTATATTAATTACCAATTAATAATAATAATATTATAATGCACTGAGTACCTCTTATGTGCCAGGAATTTTACATATTTATTCAGTCAACAATTATTAAGATCTTACTATGTTCTTTACATGATTTTCTGGGCACTAGGTACCTAGTAGTGTGTGATGGGTCTTTTGAAAACAAAATGCTAGTGAGATGTAAAGTGAACAGACAATAATAACTAATAAATGTTATATATTCTATGGATAATATAAAGTAGTATGTGGGGAAGTGCAGAGTGTAAATGTTGATATTGCTAATTTATAGTGGGTTGTCAAGGAAGGCCTTTCTGATAAGATGACATTTGAGTCAAGACTATAAGTGAGGGGTACTTCACTACCTCTCTGATTTCATTTCTTACCACTTTTACCTCATCACATCCTAAACACATTGTTTCATGCACACTGGCCTCCTTTCTGTCCCTTGAGAACAACCTTGTCATTTCCTCTGCCTCAAACTTTCTTCACTTATTTATTTACATAGCTTCTTCTCTCACCTCATTCAGAAAAGTAAAATCAATAGAAATAGGCAACTACTCAAGTGTGGGAATTCAGAAAGTGTCAGCAATGAGAAATGAGACTCACATTTTGGATTTGGGCAACTGGGCATAAGCCAATATAAAGAACACAAGATGCAGATGGTCAGGAAGATAATGAACTCCATTGTAAACAGTCAAATACTCATGTCTCACAATCAGGAAAGACATCTGAGCTGGCAATGTATACTATCTGGTTTGAATGAATGAGTTATAGATTTTGGAGTCAACAACTCACAGTTGCTCATGATTAGCCACAAGACTGAGTGAGACCATGAAGGGAGAGTGTGCGTGATGACAAAAGAAAAGGACTTAGGACAGAGTAATGGAAAATAGCTGGGTAATGGAAGGTGAGCTCTTGAAGAATACTGGGAAAGGATAGCCATAGAGATACATATGGCAGTCCAGGAGACCACAGAGACATAGAAGCCAAGGGAGAGAGATCTTCAAATTAGGAGGTGGACAAGAGTAAGACATACTGTTAAGAAATCAAACAAGATGCGAACTGAGAACTTATCAGACATAGCATTGAGGAAGTAGTTGATAACTGAAAAACAGGTTTAATTTAGTGGTAAGTATGGCAGGAAGATTGCTGTGGTTGACAGGTGAGTAGGAGGATAGTGACAAGAGAAATGCAAATTTAGATTAGAAAAGTGTGAATTTAGGCAGCTCTTTTAAGACACTTGAATGTAAAGAGTTGACAAGAAATAGAGTCATAGTAGGATTAGAACTTTATCTCATTTGATTCTCAAAATGACCTGATTAATCAGGCACTAATATGCTTTTCCATTGTAATGCTGAGCCTCAGAATGCTTTAACATGTTGTTGGAACAAAATTTTAAGCCAAGTCTTCTCTTTCCAAAGTTCTCCCTTCTCCACCTACAGTTGTAAATTGCACATTTCCCAGGAGGAAAGCATAAAGCTAATTATAACAATTAATAACTTAGTTACTTTGGCCCTTTTAGCTTAATAAATGGATCACAGAAATATAATAGAAAGTGCTAGTACTTTCTGGAGTTGCTGTAAATTTTTCTCAGATGTCAAAATAAAAGTAGACTTAAAATTTTGTCATAATTAAATTTGTTAATGGAATGCATTTAACAATACATGCATCAACTGAGATTTTGCTCAGCTTCAAGATGCAGTGCTCCTTATGGTAAATATTGGTCTTATCTTAGATCAATATTAACCTCACAGTTGGATGTGTGTGTATGATTGTCTTCAACACAAGTCAATATATACTTAATGTATACAACTTGCTTCTTATCAGTACTTTTTTTTTTTTTTTTGACTTCTTTATAGCCTCAAGAAAGTTTGGAGATTTGTAGTGTTCTAGATTGCTATAGGTTCTTTACTGTCAGTCTGTAAACAAGAGAGCTCTATGATATGTCCAGATCTAGCATAGTTGTAATTACTACACAAACAGTTCCTGGAGCTTATAGAGGCCCTAACAAGAAAAGATGGATGAGTGTATTTAGTGTATTACAGGGACAGTCGTTTAAATGGTATTCTTTTAGAAAAATTTGGTGTGGGGGCAGTTAGAATTCAAAACAATGTCCCCAGTTTTTTTAAATAAAATATTAGTTTACATATCCAAATTTTCCACAGTTGCCTGTGGCTAATCATGCCTTATTTATAAATAAGACATGATATATTTTTAAAAGATTTTATTTCATTATCTTCAGAAAGAGGGGAAGGGAGAGAGGCAGAGAGGGAGAGAGACATCAATGCATGGTTGCCTTTCGCCTGCCTCCAGCCACAGACCTGACTGGAGACCTGGTTTGCAACCTGGTTATGTGCCCTGGCTGGGGAATTGAACCTGCAACCTTTGGGTTTGCAGGCTGACGCCTTATCCCCTGTGCTACCAGCCAGGTAAGACATGATATTTCTTTAAACTGATTATTATGTCCAGTATGGTTCTGGATTTTGATTTTTCTTGCTTAGCATAATCTTTGTCATAGCTCATAGAACTTCATTAGCTGACATCCTAGGATATACAATAGAATAAACTTAAGTGTACTCAATCCTGGACTCTATTGTATTTAGCTCCTTTCATACAATGCACAATATAAATTAATAATGGCATGTTGCTATGCATAAAACCCACAACTTTGAGGTCATGATAATGTCATTTGTGTTACATTAATTTTAGCTTTTTAATCCTTTGGAACAAGACCAGCTAGAATCAAACAAAACAGGAAAGTTACTACTCCTACCCACAAGTTGAATAAAGGAACCTGGTAGGGTATTAATACCCTAGGTTAAAATACACTTTCACTGAAACTAACATTAGTCAAAATATTTTCTGAATAGTACAAAATATTTGGTATGCATAAAAGGAAGACAGGGAGTGAGTGATCAAGTCAATGCCTTTATTAAAGCAAAGCCAACAGGTGAGCTGAGCCTGGGTGGAATGCAACAGCCAGAGGGGGCAGAGTGGGAGTTTTAAGGGTTATGAAGGTAGGGATTGTGACAAGGCAAACAGAGCAGTTTCCTTCTTGAGAAAGCATGATGTATGTTTCAAAAAATATCATCAAGTTCTCAGTTACAGAATTTCCAGTACACTGGAGCCACAGGCAATAATAGGTTTTGTTGTGAGACCAAATACAGCCTAGGCAAATCCAGGGAGGCCACCTGACTGGCCTGTCCCTTTCACAAAGGGGAAATTTTCATATTGTAAAATGAATATAGAAATATGGAAGAGCACAGAAAAGCATAATAAGGAATTTCAAAAGGATGGCAAGTAGGCTCGACAGGAAAAGGTCAAAGGAATTGGAGTTACTTATAGCAAAAAGGCTAAGTAATAAAAAGTGTATAAAAAAGGATTATGTGATGAGATTACTGAGCAGTTTTTCTGATTTTCAGTATAATGCTGAATATGAAAAAGTTGTGTTAAATTGAAATAGAGTGGTATTTGGAAAGAGTTTAGGCCAGACATAGATTTGAGAATATTTAACATGAATATAACAGATAAGGCCATGATATGAGGCAAGAATAACAATAGAGTGTGGAAAAGAAATAACAGAATAAACTAGGTAAACAGAAACAACTGAGGTTTGGGAGAAATAATTCAAATATGTATATTAAAAATGAAGAAAGAGATAAGATAATGCAGCATCACAATAGGAGAGATTTTATTGAACACTCACTATGTGCCAGACACTTTTCAAAGTATTTGCCATATATTATCTAATTTAATACTTATGAAAACCATATGATTTGGGTACTATGGTACTATAATTGCCCTCTTTTTACACATTTCTGTTGTTATTCAGGGTCTTTTGTGGTTCCATATACAGTTTTGGAATATTTGTTATAGTTCTGTGAAATATGCCATTACTATTTTGATGGGAATTATGTTGAAACCTAGATTACTTTAGGTGTTCTGGGCATTTTAAATATGTTGTTTCTTCCTATCCATCATTAAATCCACTTATCTATATATTCTTTAATTTATTTTTTAGTGTTTTCTAATTTTCCATGTACAGGTCTTTTATATCCCTGGTTAAGTTTATTAATAGGTATTTTATTCTTTTTTAAACTCCTTACCCAAAGATATATTTATAGATTTTAGAGAGAGAGGAAGAAGAGAGAAAGGGACAATAGTGTGAGAGAGCAACAAGGATTGGTTGTCTCCCATACGTGCCCTGATCCAGGATCAAACCCTCAGGTGTACAGGACAATGCTTCAACCAACTGAGCACTGTCCAGGGAAGTATTTTATTCCTTTTGAAGCAATTATATATAAGATTATTTTCTGATATATGTTTTTTTTTTAATTTTATTGTTGTTGTATTACATCCATCCCCTTTTTGCTCCCCTCTGTCCCCCTCCCCACCCACCCTTTCCCCCCAAAATCAATCCCACCTGTTGTCCATGTCCATGATTCCTTTATACTAGGTTCTTGTCTAAGCTGCTCCCCCTCCTTGCCTCTGCCTCCCCCCTCCCCACAACACTTTTCCCTGGACCACTGCAGGCCCATTCCTTGTATTCATACACTTGGTTCTGTTTTGCTTGTTGTTAGTTTTGCTCATTATTGTCCCGTAATGGGTGAGATCATATGATACCTGTCCTTCACTGACTGGCTTATTTCATTAAGCATGATACTCTCCAGTTCCATCCATGTTGTTGCAAAAGGTACAAGTTCCTTCTTTCTTTCTGCCATGTAGAATTCCATTGTGTAAATGTACCAAAGTTTTTTGATCCAATCATCCACTGATGGGCACTTAGGCTGTTTCCAGCACCTGGCTATTGTAAATAGTGCCGCTATGAACATAGGTGTGCATAGGTTCTTATGAATTGGTGTCTCAGGATTCTTTGGGTATAGTCCAAGTAGGGGAATTGCTGGATCAAAAGGCAGTTCCATTTTTAGTTTTTTAAGGAAACCCCATACTGTTTTCCACAGTGGCTGCACCAGCCTGCATTCCCACCAACAGTGTATGAGGGTTCCCTTTGCCCCGCATCCTCACTAACGCTTGTTGTTTGTTGATTTGCTGATGATTGCCATTCTGACAGATGTGAGGTGCTATCTTACTGCAGTTTTAATTTGCATCTCTCTGATGACTAGCAATGTTGAGCATTCTTTCATATGCTTCTGGGCCCTTTGTATATCTTCCTCAGTGAGATGTCTGTTCAGGTCCTTTGCCCATTTTTTAATTGGGCTGTCTGTCTCCCTGGTGTTGAGTCACATTAGTTCTTTATATATTTTGGAGATCAGACCCTTGTCTGAGGTATCATTGGCAATTATGTTTTCCCATACAGTTGGTTCCCTTTGAATTTTGCTGATATTTTCTTTAGCTGAACAGAAACTTTTCAATTTCATAT
>PVIW01012341.1:0-32586 GCA_004026585.1 Noctilio leporinus
AATGTACCAAAGTTTTTTGATCCAATCATCCACTGATGGGCACTTAGGCTGTTTCCAGCACTTGGCTATTGTAAATAGTGCTGCTATGAACATAGGTGTACATAGGTTCTTATGAATTGGTGTTTCAGGATTCTTTGGGTATAGTCCAAGTAGTGGAATCGCTGGATCAAAAGGCAGTTCCATTTTTAGTTTTTTAAGGTAACCCCATACTGTTTTCCACAGTGGTTGCACCAGCCTGCATTCCCACCAACACTGCACCAGGGTTCCCTTTGCCCTGCATCCTCGTCAACACTTGTTGTTTGTTGGTTTGTTGATGATTGCCATTCTGACAGGTGTGAGGTGGTATCTTATTGTGGTTTTAATTTGCATCTCTCTGATGACTAGTGATGTTGAGCATTCTTTCATATGCCTCTGGGCCCTTTGTATATCTTCCTCAGTGAGTTGTCTGTTCAGGTCCTTTGCCCATTTTTTAATTGGGCTGTCAGTCTCCCTGGTGTTGAGTCGCATTAGTTCTTTATATATTTTGGAGATCAGACCCTTGTCTGAGGTCTCATTGGCAATTATGTTTTCCCATACAGTTGGTTCCCTTTGAATTTTGCTGATATTTTCTTTAGCTGAACAGAAACTTTTCAATCCAGTAGTTTCTAGTCCATACTCTAGAACTCAAGCAGACCCCAAAAGAAAATAACATTTCATGCTGAACTCTAAAGATAGTATCACTGTTCACTTTCCAATTTGAGAAAACATATACATTCCTCATTTTTGATCAACTAAAATATGTGCAACTTCCTTCTAAGTACTCTGAGAAAGGAAAAAGGGGTGTAATACAGGATCTGTGACATTAAGTAATACGAAATTCTAAAGGCATCTGCCTTCTTACTGATTTTAGCCAAAAGTGGTGTTGCTATACAATTTACTTGGCCCTACAGCACAGACCCAGTTTTTAATCCCCTGCCTAGGTTGACGTTGCCTAATGTCCTGCACTGTTGCAACTCCCACATCATTCCCCTCATTTCTCAAGGGGTTTATCTCCTGGCTCATTCTCACTGCTCTCTAGTCTTATCGTTCAGTGATTTCACTATATTGTGCTGGCCAAAAAGTCTGTATGGGTTTTTTTTTTTTTTTTTTTTTCCTGTAAAATAAAAGGACATTTTATTTTACACATTATTTTCACCAATAACTTCATTGATTAGGATATTTTGAGTATTTCAACTATCTTCTGCATGGTATAATGTTGGCTGTACTCAGTTAACATTTCAATTTGATCACTATCATCTTCAACTGGTCTACCCAACTATGGACTATTGTCCAGTGAGAAATCTCCAGCGTGAAACTTCGCAAACCACTTTTGACATGTTCAATCAGTCACAGCACCTTCTCCATACACTGCACAAATCTTTTGTGTGTTTCAGTTGCATTTTTACCTTTCTTGAAATAAATAAAACATAATGTGCTGAAAATGTTGCATATTTCTTCTATCTTCAATATGAAAATGGCTATACAAAAATTCACTTTTGTTTTTTTAATGCACACTAATATGACAACTCTCATAATACAATCTAACAATTATTTCAAGTTATGTTAAAGACAACTAAGTTGTACTAGAGCCATCTGACAGAAAAACAAATGGATTTTTTGGCCAGCCCAGTACACAGAGGTGATCCTTCCCTCTTTGTTCACTGACCTTCTCCCCTGCAATTATTTCATTCTCAGTTTGCCTCCCTAGATAAATAAGTAGGTTTCTGACTAATCCCTTGCAGTCTACTCTCAGACGACTATCTCTCACCTTCCAACTCACTCTGGTACATGATCCCAGTCTTCCAATCCATTGATCAGGTCACCTTTTCACTGTCCCTCATCCCTACGGGTCCCTTATTCCTCCATCTTAAATTTTAAGATCAATAATTGTAATCATTGTCTTGCCCTTTTCATTTCAGCTCTAAATCCAACTCCTTACTCATTGTGTACCACTAAACTGAATGTGACTAAAACAATTCACAGACATGCTTATCTGCCTTAATTCAAATTTGTGACCTTAATGCTGTTTGACAGTCATACCACAGGTCACAGTCCACTCACTCTTCTATTCAACAGACAAGCATTCCATATGTTCTTTATCCCCAGAAACACCTACCTCTCACCTCATCCTCACTTACTTGATAATCTTGCTTCCTATTTTACTGAGAACTCGGAAGCAATTAGAAGAGAATTTCACCGATAACACTATCATTTTTTTTTTTTTTAAGATTTTATTTCATTACTTTCAGAAAGAGGGGAAGGGAGAGAGGCAGAGAGAGAGACAGACATACATCAATGTATGGTTGCGCTTCACCTGCCTCCAGCCACAGACCTGACTGGAGACCTGGTTTGCAACCTGGTTATGTGCCCTGGCTGGGGAATCGAACCTGCGACCTTTGGGTTTGCAGGCCGGTGCCTTATCCACTGTGCTACCAGCCAGGGCCTACACTATCATTTTGACCCACCAACCTGCATATACACCCTCATACTTTGCTTTCCTGCTGGTTCCCATAGATTAAGTTGTCAAGCTCCTTTCTACAGCCAATTCCTTCTCCTCCACTCAGGCACCATATTCTATCTGCTCTCACATATTAATGACATCCTTCCAACAATCCTCTTTAATTTTTGCTCCCCACTGAATCATTGATGTCAACATACACACACTTCTTTTTTCTCCCATTTTAAAAACATTTTCTTTGACCACTTTCTCCATCAGCCATCATCCCATTTCTTTGGAGCTCAAGTCCTCAAGTGTCATGTGCACTTGCTATTTTCATTTTCTCCCTTCCATTTTCTCTTAAACTCATTACAGCCAAACTGTCATCCTACCACGCTTCCAAAAAATTATTCTTGTCAAGTGATGTGACCCCATTTTTTAATTTCCTTTTGGAGCAAATTCCCCAAAAGAATTGCTAATATTCACTGTCTCCAATTGCTTTCCTCCCATTCCCTTTAAAACCTATTCCATCCCCCATGAGTCCACTGCAGGTGCTCATACTGAGCAACCAGTGACCCTTCTGTTGTAAAGTCCAACGGTCAATTCCCAGAACTCATTTCACTTGGCCCATCAGCACCATATTATGCTATTGCACACTTTACTCACACGTTTTGCTTCTAGCACACTGCACACTCTCAGATTCCCTCCTGTCTCACTGACCCCTTCTCAGTCTCCTTAGTCTTCTCTTCTGCCTGGCCTTGTAACTTTGGAGGCCCCAGGGTTGTTTATCACTACTCAAACTCTTGGTTATTTCATCCAGCCCTCTGGCTTTAAATATTACATATACTGATTATTCCAAAGTATGTGTCTCTATACCAGACCTCTCCTGAGCTCCGGACTCATCATGCCTACTCAGTATCTCAACTCTGTTATCCAACAGTCATCTCAAAATACATGTCTAAAAGCAAGCTCCCAGTTTTCCTGCAAAGATCTGCTCCATCACTACCTTCCCTATTTCAGCTCTGGCAACCCCATTCTTTCAGCTGTTCAGGTCAAAAATCCATGGAGTCCTCCTCAGCTTCTCTCTTTCTCATATATCCCATTTCCAATTCATCATGAAATCATGCAGGCTCTACCATCATATTATATCCATTATTGATACCACCTAGTCTGAGATAGATGACCTTTCACCTGGATTACTTTGATAGCCTCCTAAAAGATCTCCCTACATCTGCCATTGATCATTCTTCCCAACACACACACACACACAGTTTACTGCAGCCAGAGTGATCCATGCAAAGCACCAATCAGATCGAGTCCTTTGCTCAAAATTCTATGATGGTTTCCCATTTCACCAATAATGAAAGTCAAACTTCTTACACTATTATATGAGGCCCTACTCATTCACTCTGCCCTAATCCCTTGAACACTATAGGTATGCTCTTGTCTTAGGGCTTCTGCTGAGTAGAAAAATGGGGATAATGCATCACAAAAAGAAGATATTCAAATGACCAAAGAATACATGAAAAGGTTCTCAATTTGTTACACATCAGGTAAGTACAAATTAAAAGCACCATCTGATAACATCTGATATAATTTACAGGTGTCTTTTCTATAATAGGCAACACTACTAAGACAGGAAGCAGCTCTACTTAATACACAGAAAAACACATTGGGAGGCTGTCAAATTGAGGAAACAAAGAAATATGGCCCAAATGAAAGAACAGAACAAAATCCCAGAAAAGGAACTAAATGAATGGAGATAATCAACCTATTAGATGCAGAGTTCAAAACACTGGTGATCAGGATGCTCAAAGAGCTCACTGAGTATGGCAACAACATAAAGGAAGAAGGTTACACTAAGTGAAATAAAAATATATAGGAAACCAACAGTGAAGGGCAGGAAGCCAGGATTCTAATCAATGATTTAGAACATAAGGAACGAATAACCAAGCATTCAACCAGTACAGAAAGAAGTAACAAGAATGAAAAAAAAATTAAAAAACAAAAAACAAGTGAACCCCCTGGCTGGTGGCACAGTGGATAAGGCAGCGGCCTGCGAACCGAAAGGTCGCTGGTTCGATTCCCAGCCAGGGCACATAACCAGGTGTTAAGCCAGGTCTCCAGCCAGGTCCATAGCTGGAGGCAGGTGAAACCCAACCATACATGATGTCTCTCTCCCTCTCTTCCTCTCTCCCTTCCCCTCTCTCTAAAAAACGTAAGTAAAACCTTTAAAAATAAATAAATTAAAAACAAAAACAAAAAACAAAGAGGGGCTTAGGAACCTTTGGGACAACTTTAAACTTAACAACATCTAAATCACAGAGGTGCCAGAAGGAAAGAGGAAGAGCAAGAAATGGAAAACTTACTTGAAAAAATAATGAAAGAAAACTCCTAATTTGGTGAAGGAAATAGACATGAAAGTACAGGAAGCACAGAGGAGAGTCCCAAACAAGATGGACCCAAAGAGAACCACACCAAGATATATCTTAATTAAAATGCTAAAGGCTAAAGATAAAGAGAGAATATTAAAAAGCAGCAAGAGAAACACAGAGAGTTACCTATAAAGGAGTTCCCATAAGACTATCAGCTGATTTCTCAAGATACTTTTCAGGCTAGAAGGGACTGTCAAAAAGTATAAAAAGGTGATAAAAAGAAAGGACCTACAATAAGACTACTTCATCCAGCAAAACTATCATATAGAATGGAAGGTGATGAAATGAAAGGACCTACAATAAGGTTACTCTATCCAGCAAAGCTCTCATTTAGAATGGAAGGGCAGAGAAGATGCTTTCCAGTCAGGGTAAAGCTACACCATTATTATATAAAGGGACTGTTTTAAGAAAAAGAAGGTCTAGGCTATGAACAATAAAATGGCAATAAATTCACAACTATCAACAACTGAATATAAAAATACCAACTAAGCAAACAACTAGAACAGGAACAGAAGCATAGGTATGGAGATCATTTGGAGGGTTATCAGCTGGGAGGGATGAGGGGGAGAAAAGGGGAAAAGGAGCAAGGATTAAGAAGCATAATTGGTAGGTTAAAAATAGGGGGACATTAAGAATAGTATAGAAATGGAGAAGCCAAAGAACTTATACGCATGACCCACGGACATGAAGTAAGGGTGGGGACTGCTGGAGGGAAGGGGGGTACCAGGTGGAGGGGGGCAAAGGGGACAAATTGGGACAACTGTAGCAGCATAATCAATAAGGTATATTTTTAAAAGCTGTATCTGTAGTATCCTAAGTCAAATAACCTGGTATTATTAGACTGAAGACTTTAGAAATTGTCTTCATGGAAAAATAACAAAAACTTTGTGGCTCTAATTGTCTTGACAATTTTCTCATTTCCTAAATAGCAAAAATACTTGTGAGATTCATGTGTAAAACTGGAAGTGTACCATTGGCATATTTATCTTTCCCTCAATGCATAATGGTAAAACAAAAGCATGCCAGTCTGAAAAAGGAAACTAAAAAGATGGAAAACAACAAGGGTGGAAAAGCACATACGGAAACCAGAGTATTCATACCCTGCTGGTAGGGGAGTAGTGTGGTACAAACTTTAGGAAATTGTCAGAATCTATGCACACCCTCTGATCCAACTCTGGAAATATGCCCAACAGAAATACATATATTCACAAAGACATGGATAAAAATACTTACAGCAGCACAATTCTAATAATTAACATTGGAAATTGCCCAATATCCACCACTCGCAGAAAAAATAAAACAAGTTTTTAAAGTCACACAATACAGAACTGTGCCTACATGCAATAATACGAATTTCACAAACATGATGCCCAACACAACAATGCATGCTATATAATCCATTTCTATATAAAGTTTAAGTAAAGCTAACACTAATCTATGGTGTAGAAATCACAATAGTGATTATGACCAAGAGCAGGGAAGAATGTGAGATCTTATCCTACTTACAAACTAACAAGTTAGCTGGTCTCCATCATGGATGCTGCGTGGGAGATCAAGGACCACACAACGCAACCGCCAGTGTCAGTACTTGCACCAGCTTCTTGAGCCCTACTTTTGAATTCTGTAACGAGGTGACACCTGCACAACGGTTTGTATTACAGGAGAGGAACCCAGGGTTTGGGGAACCTGAATCTTTTGTGATGGAAAGTAAGCATGCCGGACAAGGGAGACATTAACTTTATTATACTGAACAGGAAGTAAACCTGTATTTTATTCCAAAGAGGCACAAACTCTTCTTTTCAAGGCTATACGCAAACCTGCCCTTTGCTCTGGAGGGAAACACTGTCTGTGTCTTCCAAGGCTATTCCAAGATGTCCTTGATAAGATTTTCGAACAAAGGCCATTAAGTATTTCTCCTCACAAGCTGTACAGAAACATCGAGACCTTGAGAACTGTCTCCCAGCAGTTTGGGGGTGGGAACCTGTTTACTGGGAGGGAGGGTGAGGGAAGGTTCTGGAGGGCAGGTGATATCTCTGTCTTCATCTGGCTGCTGGATACATGGGGGTACTTAATTTGTGCAACACTACTATCTATGTATTCTATGTTAATAAAATATGCTGAAGAAAAACAAAAATTAAAAAAGAAACCCAAAATAACTGAAGAAAAATTTCAAAACAAAACATCATTTTTCTGGAACCTCTATGCTAAAAAATGATTGGCTAATTTCAAAATATGCGTGAGACGTTTTGGGGTAGGCCATAAGTTCACATATGAGAATTCTAATAGGAATATTTATTATGTAATATTCAAATGGCTAAAATCCATTTTCTAAGAATAAAATATGTTCAGTTATCTAGATATGGGCCACCAACTTTTAGTATTTAGTGTTTCTGCTCATTTTATCAACAGACCTTTATCTGAATTTTTTAGTTACAAATGATTCACTATACCTCCCACTTTGAGGTATAAATATTTCTCTTGATAATTAAGAGTTAAAAGGAGAATTTAAAACTGCACAGTTGGGACATAGCATTGGAGAATGCAGTATTAATAGCAACAAAATCTGTAAAACTTCTGTGATGAAATCATTTGGTTTGGGCTTATTTGAGCAAAATCTTTCCATTTCTGTATATAGCAAGGTATTTGGGAATAATACAGATAATGTTTCACTGAAAATGCAGGGTGATTTTTATTTTTACATAAGGGATATAAAACAATTTTAAAAAGACTAACTTACTAGCTTTGAAACTAAGTAAATTTAATGACATTTTTATAATTCCTACTGTCCATTCATATAGAACATTACAATTTATTAATTTTTTTAAAAAGATTTTATTTTTTATTTTTCGGAGAGGGGAAGGGAGAGAGGCAGAGACGGAGAGAAACATCAATGTGTGGTTGCCTTTCACCTGCCTCCAGCTAAGCATCTAGCTGGAGACCTGGTTATGGGCCCTGACTGGGAATCGAATCAGCAACCTTTGGTTCACAGGCCAGCGCCTTATTCACTGTGCCACCAGCCAGGGCTAGTACATTATAATTTCAAATGGCATCCATATATGTAGATGGCTTACCCTGTAGTGTCCAATGGTAATGTTGCCTTTGCTACTGATAGAAGCATAAGAAATATAGGAGGCTTTGTTTTATATAAACAGGTCCAAAATCTAGGTTTTTAGTCTGTTGTACCAAGATAGATGAGGATAGGAAAGGTGGTAGGTGAGATTTTCAATTTTAGCATTCAACTAGAGTCTAGAGCCTGAAACTAACAGTGCTCCGAGTTACAAGGAGGGATACCTGGGTGTTGAGAGCTCTGCCATAAACTGTAGGCAAACCATTTCATTCCAGACAGTTTTCCTGGTCTTTTTAAATCAGGTTTGAAACATCACTTCTTCTAAATCTGAACATTTACCTGCCCCTACAATATAAGCTTTCCAGAAGGCTCGGTGGCCCTCACTGGCTTGCCTTCTCTGTACTCTTCCTGGGCCACCGCAGCCACTTCCAGGGCCTCTGCCATCACCTTTGAGAAAAACACTCTCCAACTGGGACCTTGGATCTTACTACAGATCATGGTCTGATATGTCCCCTTGCACAGTGTTTCCAGAATGGTTCCCCTCCATACCCATTTTCACATCTACATCTCTTGTCTACATTACTGGAAATTTCCAGACCACCCTTCCTGAATCAGATCTTTCTTTGCATCATTCAAAACTGTTCACAAAGTGTTCAAGTCCCTTTTGTACAAATATCCTTTGTCACTGCACCACCGCTTGGTGGAGAAAATTCCAGACACTCTATTATTGCCTTCTACCCAAGGCCCTGCCTAACGTTCTGGCCAAGCCCACTCATTGGCCATTCCTTTCTATTTATTCCCCAGCAACCCATGCACTGTCTGCCTTTGTTTATGATGTTCCCTCAGAGATTCTGTTCCCCACATCCTTGCCTACGGAAATCCTACCATTCCTTCTAAAGCCAGTTTAAATGCCAGCTCCTCTAAATAACCTGAAAAGCCTCCTACCTCCTGCAGCATACATTTTGTAGCATTTATTTCATGCAAATTTATACCAAAGTTCTTCCTATATGTTAATAGTTTTTATATGTCTTTGTCACTCAATTGTAGGTTATTTAAGAGCTAAGATCATGTTTTAGTTATCTTTTCCTTCTGTGATAAATAAGACACAGTCTCCGTCCTCAAGTAGAGGACAAGCACAGGATGCTATGGGACACGCAAGAGGATTATATCCCTCACCTGAGAGTTGGAGGTGTCAGGGGAGGTTTATACTTAGATTATACTTAGATTATATTTATACTTATATTATAAGAGGTAGCTCTAGGTTCCTTCCTAGACACCATACTAGACTATAAAAGCTTTTCAGAGCAAATGACTATCTTTTTAACTATCTCTAGGACATTTAGCACTGTATCTAGCACAAAACAGTCACTACAAAATTACTTAATGTGTAAATAAAAGATACCCAAGCCTTTTATAGCTCTAAATATGTAGATTACAAATCATATTAGTCTTTTGCATTACTTTTGTATTTCACTTATCAGATGGTCAACATACAAAAATTGTCTGATGAAAACCTAATTTTAAAAGTTAATGGGTTTTTAGGCTTGAGGCTTTACGTAAGTGGTCATTGGCATGGCTGCCCAAATAATTCCAAAGAAAGAAGAGCCGGCACAGAGAGGTCAGTACAAGTATCTTGGTTCCATCTCTCAGAAAGGAGGACATATGGGTAAATGAGCTATTTTATAATTATAAGTATAGATCTGAACTGTAGCAAAACTGTGATATTTGCTCATTAATCTCTAAATTCATACAAGTTCAAGAACAACAACCATCTTTATCGCCATCCTTAACAATAGGCTGTACTAATAATAGCTTTCATTTAGCAAGGCCCAACATCGAAGTATCACCATGCTGAGCACTGCATGTACAATATTCTCCTAATTCTCACACAAGTCTACAATTTGCAGATGAGGAAAGTGAGACTATGCTGAGGTTATGTTACTTGTATCCCATCACTAAGCCAGTCAGCGAGGGGTAAACCAGGATTCAAACCCAAGTCTGACCCCAAAGTCTGATAACGAGACATGAATTGAAATACCATTTTTCATTTTGTAGAAAATTATTAATCAAAATAATTTACCAAATGGCTTAGATTTTTTCCTTTGTATACAATGTTTCCTAGCATATAAAACTTTTACCAATGTTGATGTTTATTCATAAAAGTTATAACAAAAAATAAGTGCAAAATCAGAAGTATAGTACTAATACGTAGTTGCCTATGTTTTTCCTCTCAATATTATAAACATGACCTAATTCCTTCTTCGATCCAAATACCACCCACGAATGAATAGAAGATGCAGTGGCATTTACGACACATCTGCTGTTGGTTCAGATCCCTTTGCTAAAGGCACCGTCACCGCTGAAGCATGTTTTCAGGTGTCCAGTGGCTCCAGCAAGCTGGCTCTTGCTCTAATTCCAGAAGTCAGCCATTAGAAGACACTGCACTTTGTCCAGGAAGACCAAATGGCAGAGGTCTTTTGGGGTGGAAAAGGGATTATGTCACTGTCTGGAAATCTGTGATAAACTTGGCTCCTCGCAGTGGCCAGCTGGGGGAAGAATGCGCAGGCAGGCAGCACGCGCTGGGCGCCAGAAGCGCGATGCAAAGAGGATAAGATGGAAAGCTCTCACGGAGAACGCACCTTGGAAGAGAAATGAGTTGTAGGAGAAAGTCTCAATGTGAGGTTTGTATACCCAAAGAAATTCAAGGAGAGGGTGGTTTTTTGGTTTTTGTTTTTGTTTTTTAGTTCCAGCTTGTTTTCTAAGATAATTTTGTAACTTACTTCTGGGGGGAATTGCAGTCTTCCTGTGTTTGGAATTTATTACTCAAGATGGGAGGGAGGTAGACCAGGGAGGTGTCAGGTTTCCTTTTAGAGGTTTGATCCTATCATTCTAGGAAGATTGCAGATACCCCTGGGGCTTTACTATTATTTAGAAATATGGTTAAACTCAATAAAGTAGAAACAGACAGATGCCTTAACTTGATAAAACACATCTTAGTCCTAAAGTGACTATCACACGTCCTGGGGCAACAGTGGCAATGTTCCCCAGTCAGGTCAGGAACAAAGACAACTGCTCACTTTATCACCTCTCTTAATGACCAGTAATGGATGTTAGACAAGACAATTAATAAGAGAAAGAAACTAGAGGTACAGAAATTTACAAAAGGAAATACAATTGTCACAATTTGTAATTGTGATGGAAAACCTGCAATATTCAACTGAAAATGTACTACAAACAGTAAGAAAATTTAGTAAACAAAGTAGCATGATACAGAATTACTATATATAAATAAACAGATGAACAAACATAGTAAGAAGGTGAAGCGGTGTGTGTGTGTGTGTGTGTGTGTGTGAATCCACTTATAATAGCAACAACCAAAGATGAAGTATCTTAAGAAAAAACATCAGAAATATGTAAGATTTATGAGTATAATTTTACAGCATTCCTGAAGAATACAAAGACTTGTACAGAGAGAATGGCATACCAAGTTCTTATATAGCAAGTCTCAACCTCATAAAATTGTCAGTTCCTCCTAAGCTAATTTAGACATTTACTGTAACAAAGCCAAAAGTTGAGGAAGGGGTACAGAAGAGAGTTAGACAAGTAAATTCTAAACTACATACATATTAAAAAGCACACAAACCAAGAATTTCAAGAAAATCTCCTAATGCTCACTATAAAAGGATGTAATGCAACAGTAATTAAAAGCATAGTCCTGACCCAAGAATAGACAGATGAATAAATGGAACAGAACAAAAAGTCTAGAAATAGACCCCAAAGCATACAGTTTTGAGTCTGATAAACACAGCAGCTGAAATCAATGAAGAAAAATGGACAACTTAAAAAATTGTCTTTAGCTAACTGGAGAGACATTTTTAATAAAATTAAGTTGAATTCAGGCCTCATGCTATATGCCAGATAAATTCCAAAGAAGCCAAGATTTAAATTTAAAATATGAAATCATAAAAATAGTAGAAGACTGTAAGGGAGAATTAAATTGGGGTGAAGAGGGACTTTCTATTTAAAATCTGGAGGCAAAACGGAAGAGATTGATAAATAAAAATGCATAAAAATTTTTGAAAATACACATGGTAAAACAATTCCATATAAGAGTCAGAAGAAAAATAAACTGGAAATTTGTATCAAGCAAATTCTTACGATGGTGAAAAAGGATGTACACTTAGGGCTGCAAACCACCGTTTCAGGGATTTGCCAAAGAAGGATGTTAACTTCAGGTTATTTATCTTACCTAAGTATATGTTTATTTGGTCAGTCATATCTCTGTTTCCTACTTTAATGAAGGAAAGCAATAACTACCACCACGTCCCTCGGACAAAATGAGTAAGTCAGGTCTGAAATTGTCTCACAGGACATCAGTGACGAGCAAGGTCACTGCTTACTAACTCCTGGAAGGCTCTTCTGTTCATAAACCGTGTTTTCTCCATCTTGCTGGACTCTGTGCTGTTCTTGCTACAGGCTGCAGTGAGGGCACCAGAAGTTCTTTCTGTGGTGGTGTGCCTGGGTTTGCACAGATCCACTCAGATGTTAAGAATATGGCAAACCCACTGTTACCTTCCCCAAGCACGCAGTAAGCCATGACATCCTCACTTTCATCAGGCCCCGTACAGCTAACTT
Source organism: Noctilio leporinus (assembly GCA_004026585.1). Taxonomy (NCBI): domain Eukaryota; kingdom Metazoa; phylum Chordata; class Mammalia; order Chiroptera; family Noctilionidae; genus Noctilio; species Noctilio leporinus. The sequence continues at coordinate 12,593 of PVIW01012341.1, forward strand.
CTCCCATCTACTTTTATTTCATCTGGAATGTTTTCATACTCTTCACAGCAACACATTTGATGAATGTATCTGGTACCAGTAGGATATGGTTGATCTCCTCAACAAGAACTTTGATCATTCAAGAAAAGAATATGACTACCTCTGGTTTTCCAAATATAGATAAATATAGAGGGAAAAAACTGCAAAACTTTTCAGCAAGCTCTTCCACTGACTTCAGGTAGAAACAACACAACACTCTCAGAGGTTTTAATCAAAGAAGTTTGAGAGAAAGCCCAGGGTTATTGTACCTTTCCAGTGAATATTTTTCAAGTTAAGCCTACCTCATGAGCACCTGAGTACGTACTTTAAATACCTTTTGTTAGTAGGTTTCCTTTTTTAGGTTTAATATCTTACTTCAAGCAGCTGGAAATTTTAGAATAGCCTGAGAACATACTTTCTTATAAGACTATTCCCATGGAAATTTGGATAAGATTCAGCTGGCATATATCATAGTTCCCCATGATATGCCCAAATTAGAGATTAATTCAACTTTTATAATAATTGAATTGACCTAATTTCCAAAATGTTTCACATGGCTTATCATTCACCAACATTCGGGAGAGGATGGGGAACCCCACTATGGTGGTCCTTGCTCCAAATGTGCGAAGAACGTGCCTTTTGGACCATGTCTATGACACTTAACCTAATGAAAAGAACACAGGTAAAGGCTGCCAGATTAAAAGTGAAGATGTTACCAAGAAAAATAAAATGGTACAAAACTTCAGTGAAAACAGACATTTCATCTCCTCAGCCTAGAAGTTTTCTCTCTGGAATTATTTAAAAAAAAAAAAAAAAAAAAAAAGTGCTTAATCTCTGAGTTACATGTCAAAGGTGAAAGGGATCTTTTTTCACAGCATAAGCCACTGTAGCTGGGGAAACACACTCGAGGTTCAATAGAAGCCTATTATGTAACAGCCCCCAAGTTTTTTTGCCTCCCACACCACGGTTGTGCTCACCTGGTCTGCTGAGGAGCTGCTCACCTCTTTAAAGGGTTGTTTTTATTAATTACTACTACTACTACTACTACTACTACTGCTCCTCTTGATTTTACAGGGATGTTGGGGCTCACCTGGGAGAAACATAGAAACTTTAGAGTCCCGCGTGGGCCAGACTAAACCTTTAAGTCCCAACCAGAAGGCCAGGAATGCTGGGTACATACATTTTTCCATGTAAAACCACTGGCCCTGGAGGAAAGGGACCAGGTCATGGTAAAATAGTTACTATGAAGCCCTGCCTATCCTCTCACCTCCCCTGATTCTTTGTTTTATCAACCGTAGAAGTTTTTAAATTTGAATGCACATCCTGACCTGAGTGAGATCTCCATGCTGTTGTTTTCCCCGCTTCCCTGTAATTAGCATTGATTGACGAGTTATATGCCTTCAAGTTTATGCCTTTCAATAAAAGACCTTTGAGAATAAAGAACTGGGCCTCTGATCTTGAGCTACTGGTTAGATCGGCTTCCTCTTACACAGAGCTGTTTGGGACAGTTTTGTTTCATCTGCAGCACTGTGGGATTTTACTGTGGGTTGGGGTCCCCCACACAGGGAGATGAAGGAAGATGGAGAGAGAGATGGGAGGGAGAGAGAGGGAAAAGGAGATGGAGGAAAAAAGAAACAGCTATCCATTGTTCGTTCCACTCATTTAAGCATTCATTGGTTGATCCTTGTACATGCCCTGACTAGGGATTGAACCCGCAACCTTGGCATGTAGAAAAGATGCTCTAACCATCTGAGTTATCCAGGTAGGGTGAGAGTTGCTCTTTTAAATTGCTCCCTTTGTATTGTACACCTCAGTCCTGAGAATGTTGTCACTGGTATGCTGAGACAGGGAATGCTACAATGATACAAGGACCAATAAAAGTGGGAAAATACAAAGTTGGAGAAAAAAATTACTGATATGGTAGAAAAAGTCTTCTGGTATGGTAGAGGAGTTCTAAATCAGAGACAACCTTTTCAACTTACTAGTCAGAGAAAGAATCATCTCCAGAGTGAAGAAGAGTGAGTACTTCAGGCTCAGAAGTTGGATATGTTACTTTTTGGAACAAGGCAATTTTCTTTTTGATTCACTACTTGCCAAGAAAGTTTTGATGCGGGAGCAGACTGATTCCTGAATGAGGTCCATTTTCTGCTCTAATTTCATCAAGTGATACCTCGTTTATTTATCATTATCTTCTTAAAGGACTGTGATGCCACACCTCATCCAAAATTCAGTTTCTAAAAATGTAATGCTGAGATCACGGTGACCTTCCTCCCTCTTCCCTGGTCACCCCGGGGACAACCTCAATCCTGCCCAGCTTCATTACGGTGACCCCAGACCCCTCAACCATCGCTTGGTCACATAGGGAGGAACACACCTGTAACCCCCTCTGGGAAGAAACTCCCACCTCTAACTCTGGATCCCTCTGCGCCTGCACCACGGCAAGTCACACTTCCCTCTAGGGAACTCTAGCTTTTTAACAATTTTTGTGATAAACACTTTAGAGATTATTTATAAAGTCCTTTGTTTTCACAAGAGATGAATCCTAAAAGCAAAGAAATGAATAGGTTCATATGTAAACATATGACATTTAGAAATACTAGTATCTTCTTTCCTATTCCACCATGAAAACAGCATGTTTGGCTCTTCGGAGGGCCATGCCTGAGCTCCTCTACTATTTCGTTTGTCTGCCACACCACCTTTCTCAGGGCACCCTGGGTGGTAAAGCAGGAACCTCGTTAAGTTTTAGTTCATCTATGTTAATACTGTGCCCTGTGGAACCTTGGTAGCTTAGACAACCTCCTGGAGTTTCTTAGTCATTATGAGCTCAGTGTTTCTAACACAGACATACGGTCCAGCCTCAAATACTCCTCTAGTTCATATCAGATGCTAACCATCCTCCGTCAGGGGAAGGGTGGAAGGAGCAGTGTGGTGGTGGATGCTTTCCTCCTTATCCTTTCCAGGAATGGTTCTTGACATTTACTGACAGCATCATTGGCTTCGTTCTAAGATGAGAAAATACATGGGCTGCGGTGGGTGGGTGGGGGTGGTCCTGAGTTGATGACTTTATCAGTCTCATTTCTGCTTTTAAGTTGGCTAAGTTTGTTTTAAGCTGACTAGAAGAATAAGACAGAAGCCATTCTTGCTCTCTCTCTAGGCAGTGAAATGTTCCAGCATGGCCTCTTTTCCTGCAGGCAGAGTCCATCAGAGACATTCCTGTAAAAGCAGCAGAGTCCTACCATCAGGAAGGCTGTTGATGGCCCCTGGCAATCGAGCTCAATACTGTTGGGGCCAGGGAGGCAAATACCTTACCATCCGGAAAGTCAAGCCTCTCCAGCCGAGTAGCTTTGACTTCCACTCCAGATCTTCCCGAGTGGCTATAATGACTGTACACTGTATGTAGGTCAAGGCATTATAGATGGATTTATGATGTACTTAAGGAAAGAAATTTATAAAAGACACTTAGAAGATTAGAGTTAAGCTTTTTGCCCATAAAAATGATGTATTCATACGAGTCCCTAAATAGCTACACACTGGATAGCCATCCAAACAGCCTTTGTATACTTATAAGCACTCACAATATTTTGCAAAATTAATCTAATGAATTTGTATGTGCAAGCATAGTAAATATACCCTATGAAAAACACAGAGTATTTAATGCACATATTCATTAATTCACAGGAAAATAATGCATCTTATTTGGTAGGTACTATGGACTAAACTATGAATGTTGAAGCCCTAACTCCAATGTGATGATACTAGAAGACTGGGCCTTTGGGAGATAATTAGGTTCAGATGAACCTAATGAGTGTGGGGCTCTTAGGATGGGATTAGCGCTGATGGAAGAAGAGGAAGTGACACCCACGCGGGAGCTCTCCCTGTGCGTGTGTGAGGACACAGTGAGGAGACAGCACCTGCAACCCAGGAAGACAGTCATGAACAGAACCTGATCCTGCCAGCAGCCAGACCTCAGACTTCTAGCGTCTAGAACCATGAGAAGATAAATTTGGGTTCTTTAAACTACCTAGTCTATGGTATTTTGTTATGGCAGTCCAAGCTAATACAGTATGTTTAATTTTTTTAATTAAAATTAAACATCTTTTAAAGTTTATGGAGCACTTGTCTAAAATAAACGATGAGATGTCAGTCAACTTAAACCAATGGAAGTAGTATTTTCAAACCTATAAATATTTCATTTTGCTATTGTAGGTGACATGGATAAAATTATGATCAATGATGCTAACTTTATATACAAAAGAGCAAAAATAGGTAAAATTAAAGGCCTTGCTTAGTTTCTTTCTCCTTGCCTCCTTCATTCATTTTCTATAGAGAACTCTATCTTCCTATATCCATTACGTGCTAATCCTTCATTCATTCACCCCATAAAGCACACGAAGCACCCAATTCTGGAGCAGGCACTCTCCCAGGGCTGGGGGTCTAGCTGACAGCAAAACTGTCTCTGCCTCATGGGGCTTTTATTCTAATAGAGGCAGACGAGCAAAGAAAAATTAAATCTATAATGTGCCATATTGTAATGAGTGCCATGAAGAAACACAAAATCAGGTCAAGATTTAGAGTACAATGGGGAGAAGAGGCATCTGGGTAATAATTTTTAAAAAGTGATCAGGGAAAGCACCTCTGGTAAGACCACAGTCGAGCAGAGACCTGATTTGTGTAAGGGAATGAGTCTTGGACAGATCTGAAAACAGTATTCCAGGCTACGGAATCAGTATTTTCAAAAGCCCTTAGACAGGAGCACCCTTGGCTTGTTAGAAAATCAGCAAGGTAGTTAGAAACAAGCAAGGGAATGTGACAGAGTGTGGCAGGAGATGGGGTCAAATAGATGAGCAGGGGTGCATTTGTATATGCGCAGAAAATTAGATATGGGAAAGACCCCAGAAGGGAGGAAAGAGACAATGGGAAAGCAGCAATACTAGAGAACATAATAGCTGAGACTTTCCCCAAACTGACGAAACTCATTAATTCTAGTAGCTCTCTAAACCTACAGCAACATAAAAAGAAAAGCACACCTTGGCACATCACAGTAAAAGTGTTGAAAATCAAAGCTAAAAGAGAACTATCAAAATTTAAAGAAAGCTCTATTAATATCAAAAGAGAAATATTAGATTGGCAGCTGACTTCTCAAAAGAATTAGGAGACCCAGAAGAAAATGGAATGGTATCTTCAAAGTGCTAAAAGAACATACTGTTAACCTAGACTTCCCTACCAGTGAAGTTACTCCTCAATAATGAAGCAAAAAACAGACTTTTTTTCCACAGGAAAACTGTAGTTTTTCACCAAGAGTCTAAAGAAAATATTGAAGGGATTCAGTTCCCAGATACAAGCTCAAGGATGCAAGAAAGAATGAAGAACAACAAAAAGGAAAAACATATGGATAAATCTAAATTAACTTGAACTGAGTATAGCAATTGTTATTATAAGTTATGAGGGGATTTTAAGTATATCTAAAATAAAAATGCATGAATAATAGCATATAAATTATATTTGACAAAAGTTCAAGTTCTTTAGTAAAAGATAATAATTTTACTTTTTTATGCCTCTAATAACATAGTTACATATTAATCAAATATTGATAAAACAAAATAGAGAAATAAAAAATTAGAGAAAATTTAACATGCCTCTCTCAGGTAAAACAGAGAAAATAATTCATATAAAGATATACAAGATTTGAACAACACAAATCACATATTTGACCTAATAGTCACACATAACACTGTATCCCAAAACTGTACAATACACATTGTTTTCAAATATGCATGGGCCATTGTAAAAATTGATTATATGTAAAAGCGAATAGCCACATATTCCAATGAATCTGATTCATACAAAGTAAGTTCTTTGACCATTAAGAAATTAGACTAGAAATTAATATTAAAAATATGCTTAGAATGCTTGAATTAAGAACTATACTTCCTAACAACAATGGGTCAAAGAAGAAGTCACAATGGAAATTAGAACATACTTTGAAGTGAATGTTCTGAAAATTTATGATATATATTAAAGTCATTTTAACACATTATTGACCAGCAATTTTATATCAGGCTAATGCAAGTGCAAACCTGAGTTAACTCATGTAGTAAACTACATCCCTCTGTTCATTAAAAGGAAAATTTATGTCCCCAAATACATATAATAGAGAAGAAAAGGCCTGGCTGGTGGGGCAGTGTGAACCCAAAGGTTGCTGGTTCGATTCCCTAGTCAGGGCACATAATCAGACTGCAAGCCAGGTCTCCAGTCAGGTCCGTGGCTGGAGGCAGGTGAAACACAACCATACACTGATGTCTTTCTCCCTCTCTGCTTCTCTCCCTTCCCCTCTCTCTAAAACTAATAAATAGAAAATCTTTAAAAAAAAAAAAAGAAGAAAAGCTGTAAGACAATGAATTAAACATCTCTAATAAGAAGTTATTAAAAGAACTGAAATATAAAGAAAATAAAAGGACAAATGCTAATAAGAACAGCAACAAGAAAAATAGAAAATAAACATACAATAGAGAAGATTAACAATGATAAAACTTGGTTCTTTGAAATGATAAATTTATAACTGCCCGCCACAAACATACTAGAAATACAGAGTAAGCTTAAAAATCCAATATCAGGAATAAAAGAGGGTATATCATTATCATTATAGAGCCTACAAATATTAAAAGATAAATGGTTATAAATTTTACATCAATAAATTGTGCATTTGTTTAAAAAGTTATGAAGTTTTATGCTTAATATTATGCACATACTATGTTTGTGGTATTTCAATTTTTTATTTTAAGATTTTATTATTTTCAGAGGCATAGGGAGAGAGGCAGAGAGGGAGAAAGATACCAATGTATGGTTGCCTTTCACCTGCCTCCAACTAAGGACCTGTCTGGAGACCTGGCTTGCAACCTGGTTATGTGCCCTGACTGGGAATGGAACCAGTGACCTTTGGGTTCACAGGTTAGCACTTTATCCACTGTGCCACCAGCCAAGGCTTATATTTCAATTTTTAGAAAAGAAAATACACATCTTACAAAATCCTACAGCACAAGAAGAAATAATATGAACAATTCTGTATATATTTTTAAATTGAATTAATAATTAAAAACCTTCCCTCAGAGAAAACTCTAGGTCTGGTTAGTTTTGCTGGTTGAGTCAAACCAAATAACATCTGTCTTAAATTCTTCCAGAGAATAGAAAAGAGGAGAATGGAAAACACCCTCCAGCCCACTTTATGAGGCCAGCATAACCTTGATATCAGAGTATGACAAGGGCATTAGTAAAAAAGAAAAATGGCAGTCCAATTCATTCACAGACATGGATGCAAAAGTTCTAAACAAAATGTTAGATAAATGAATACAGAAATATGTAAGAAAGAGAGCTAATCTGTAAGGATTAGGTGAGTTTATTTCAGAACTGGAAGGTTAGTTTAACATTCAAAAACTCAATCAGTAATGCAAAGAATCTATAGTGACAGAAAATCAACCAGTGGTTGTCTGGGGGCCTCTGTTAGGGGTGGGGAACAGGGACTGCGGGGGTATTGCAGAGGGGCAAGGGGGAACTTTCAGAGGGGAGGGGTAAGGACATTCATGATTTTGATTTCAGTGATGATTTCACAGGTACCTGTATACGTGACAATGACCCAACTACATACTATGAATATGTGCAGTTTATTGTATGCTATCATACCTCATTAAAGTTGTTTTTTTTTAAATTCAGTGTATCCGAGCTGGAGGCAGGTGAAAGGCAGCCATACATTGATGTCTCTCTCCCTCTCTGCCTTTCTCCCTTCCCCTCTCTCTGGAAATAAAAAAATCTTTAAAAAAAAACAAAAAAATGGGGGTGGGTGGGGGGGGGGACAGAGGGGAGCAAAAAGGGGATGGATGTAATACAACAACAATAAAATTAAAAAAATATATATATATACTTCTGATCACAGAAAAAAAAAAAAAAAAACCAAAAAAATGGAAACTCCCAGTTATGATTTAAAATAATAACTCCTAGCTAACTGTGAAGGTAATTTCCTTAAACTGATAAATATATATATTTTTAAACCCCTATAGCAAAATATCTTAATTAAAAGGTTGAAAATTTTCCATGTGAGACTGGGAACAAGACAAAGAGGCCTTCCTGGTACCACTTCACCTCTGGCTCCATTATGCCCCTCCATGATTTTGGTGACACTGACCATCACATCAGATATAGGTTTGAACTATGCAGATTAACACCATTCCCTTTGTCTAACGTTTGATTCACGGACGGGCAGGGATAAGCCAGTCGATGCAATCCGATGCCCGGCTCCCAGTGATTGTGACAACACCAACGCAATTTTTAAATTGGTCCAAAGAAAGCCAGGAGTTTTGTCTGAAGCAACAGAAGCTCCCCATTCCTATGGGATGTCATGTCACAGGGATGTCATGTTGGTAACTGCTGCAGCCAGTTCTCATCAGAGAGGGGAGCCGCAGATGACCAACTAGAATCAATTACAGAGAAACAGAGCCCAGTGAAGAATTACTCAGTTGTATTCATGCAAAAATAGTCACTTTATTTTTTAACCATATCAGTTCTGATCCTTTGATATCTGCATCCCAAAACCTCATAACTAATTGGCTGCAAAAAGTACCATGATCAGGGTAAAGCCGGGGACAGAATACATGCTCTAAAAGAGAATGCAGATAGTAGAAAGTCATAGTAGTTAGTCAGAGACCAAAACTTTCCTGAAAGGACTGTTAAGATAAAATGAAATAACATGTGCAAATCACTAAGCACAGAGGCAGAGACGCAGCAAGCTGTCATCCTTCACTGCAGACAGCAAGAGCTAGTGGCGCAGCAGGCTGTGTGGAGTGCCCGGGGAGGCAGGAAAGCGTCGTTTACAACAAAAGCACTTTCTTATTATTTGAAATTATATAACTCTCTTGAGCAGATCGTCTTAAAGGTCAGATGCCAATGAGAAAGAACAGTTAGCTTTCACTGAAAACCTACCTTTGCAGCTTTACATACATTTGTTTTTCATAAGGACGTTGGAAGACAGGTTTGCTTTGCAACTGACTTATAAGAAAACAGTCAGGGAGGTGAAACCCACTCAGCAGCATTTAAATGCTTGGATCACAGGTCCCACCTCAAGCCCACGCTCATTCTCCGTCTTCGGCCAACTCGGTAATAATGTGAGATGAAACTCAAAGGTGCATGTGAATTTTATCATTTGAGAGAACGCACCTAACAAAGTAACTGCAGTTCCTGGATGTAGCCTGTATTTTAGCTTTAAAAAAAAAACAAAAAACTCAGACCCATTTTGTAATAAAGCTATTGACTGGACAGAACATGACAAATGCACAGATTAAGCAAAAGAAATATTTTTGGTAGAAACCACCCTATATTATGTTAGTCATCTGGAGAACAGCTTCCTAGCACAAATGAAACTAATTTGGGTTCTTAAAAACTTTTTTTCAAGATTTTTAAGAGCATTTATAAGTAGATCTAGGAAATTATGAACTTTAGAAAGAACAGATAATTGTACAGCCTTTGGAGCTGTTATAAGATAAAGTAAGGAGGCAGTTGAATAAGCACTACATGAAAGAAAAAATAAAATTGTTTTTAATGTTTTTCTTCTACAGAATAGAGGCCTAGACTAGCAAATGAAAACTATTTAAGTAACTATCCTAAGTACTGCAATAGTGGAGCTTTATCTTTTAAGGATAAAAACCAAGAGCTCCTCAAATCATATATACTCTCCCAAAGTTATTATAGGACAGAATAAATGATATGACAAATTACTAATTTCATATCTGTTTTTCCTAATAACATTCTAGATGGCTTAATGAACTCTACAATCAACATATAATATAGTATGTATTTTAAGAAGAGAGTAACTTAATCTGGGCCATAAGATACATGTATGAAAGGATGCTATTGAATTTTACAGTTACAGTATGAAAATTCATCTGCCATTCCAGTCTTTGGATATCTGATGTCAGTGTTACACGATGCCATCTCCCATAGAAGCAGGCCCTGCCATGGTGAAAAAATGTTAGTAAAATCTGGCTCTTGCCGGGAACTCTAACCCAGCTGGGGTAGTTTGTAATGGCCTACATGGCTCCGTGCCCCTGCTTCTCTTTCCCTCTGAGCTGAACCCACTAAACTAACCCTGACTTACAGGTATGCATCCGATTCTGGGACCAGCTCCAGCCCTCAGCGGGAAAGATAACATAAGAAATCCTTTGTCAAGACATTCCTGCCTGTGCCCTAAATCAGGGTTCCTCTGGTTTTACTCCAGTCCACTCTGCCTGGGTTCCTTGCCTTCTATACATTTCCAGTGGCCAGGTATCTTTCGGTGAAGTCTCAATCTCCTTGTTGTGGGTCCCTACTACTTAATGGGGCATTCCAACAATATCCAATACCCAATTCCTGTTGGAATACATTTTTTTTTTTAAGAACTACCTTGCTATTTGGGCCACTTCCTACATTATTTAGAACTTGGCCTCAGTTGGGACCATATTCCACCAGTCCAGGCCACCCCTCTCCTACAACACCAATTGAGGAACTGTGAATCTACTTTTCAAATTTGGGGGAGCCAGTATGACCTAACAGTTAAGAGAGTCATCTCTGCAGTCAGGTTCCCTGCAGCTGACCAGCTCTAAAACAGAGACAAAGACAGCACCTACCTCATGTACGAATAATCTATAGATAATATGCTATACTGTCTGTTAAATAATGAACATTCCATTACTGTTAGCTGTTGCTACTGTTATGGCTTCCACCTTTCCATCTAAAGAATGGGCTGCATTACTATCTTTAGACCTTGCTGAAGATTCAAGATTTGCCTGATCCCACATGGCGACGCACTTCTGATCTACTGCCACACCTGTACGCGGAGTCTTCCTTCCTAATCTAGAGTAAGCGTGATCACTTCCCAAAGAAAGCAGTAAGGGCTTGAAATTCATCACTTGCATCTTCCCTCCCCTTCCCTTTCCAGGACCTGTTCAGAAGTCTTACATTTACGAGGTGCTACTTTTATAGCCACTCTGCCATCATGGCTCATCTTGAAGAGCACCTGGGATTTAGTATTCTGAGCAGATGAGCAGATCTGAAAGTTTTGCAAAATCAAGCCCAATGGTGGTAGTTCAGTGTGCCTGCCTCGTTCCCTCCACAGTGCCATTTAGATCTTCAACTCTGAACCTATAAAGCTGTAACCTGAGGTAGAACCTGAAAATAGACATGCATAGACCTTTGATTCCCTTTTCACAGTTCCAAATACTTGTAGAATTGTTACAAAATATAAAGAATAAAAGTGATATAGCATTCACTTACATGATTTGCTCATATTTTAAGCAACATTGGTACCACTATTCATACACATAAAAATACCTTGAGTTGATAAAGTCTTAAAATATCACTACTGTTACAGAGTGGGAGAAAGCCAAAATCCCTCACCCTTTGCAGTTTGGGGTGGGATACTGAAATAAGCCATTTTTCCTGAGAGAGGTACTTTGCAGATCTATGGCTGGTGACTAGTGTCTTGGTTATGCAAATAACTAGATAAACCTCTTACCCCAAGAAGATGAGAGGGGTTTTTGACCATAGTATGGTGATGAAAGAATTTATAGGGCTATGCGAGATTTCACAGGTGGCCACAATTGGTCACCCAATCACTGAGTCACAGGCCACCATTACAGCTTAAAATAGGGCAGCAGACACACGGTCTCCCTCTCCCACCCAGATGGACTTGCAGAGAGACATGTGGTCTCTGCTCCCCAGGATGGACGTGCAGACAGGGACTCGTTTGCTCCCCTGGATGAACCCGGACAAGTGTGAGAACTCACCAGGTTTGAGAAGGGGAGGAGGTGCCAGGAACTTTGAATTTATAGCTGGAATGCTAAGTTGTGAACTATTGTGTTCCCTTTTCACCAAACTCTGTTACTCCTGGTGGCAGGCAAATAGACCCCATTAAAACTGAGGATTCTCACTCCCCATAAGGGTCCTGTTACACAACTTACTTCAGATATTTTAAGGCTTTCTCATAAAAATATATAACATGTGTGACACCTTCAGAAGCAAGGGGCCAGAATTGGTGTGCATATCGTAAAAGAAAGAAAGATGAGAGATATAAAAAGTAAATGATTTACTCTAAACTCTTCAAAGGAAGAGCTAAATAAGAACCTAGTCCCTAAACATGTGATACTTAGCTAAACTGGCTTTGGAGAAAGAAAAACTTGTTACTCATTCTTTGGAAAAAAAGACACTAACACACATAGGTATTAGAGCTGGATCTAAAACTGAACATATCCTAAAGGTCCAATTTGGAACCTGAAGCAGCCAACTTCCAAATTCAACTCGAATTCAACATTTGTACCTCAGACTTTGCAGTCAAATCAGAAAATATGTATCTTTAGAAAAATAACAAGCTCTTACCCAATTTCATACTCAGACAGCTTTTCATAATTCCAGCCAAAGGTATTAATAAAAATTCTAAATCGGTTTAGAAAAACTTTATCACATTTCTTTAAGCATCAAAAACTCTTTAAGCATCTGCTGCTAAGAGTTAGCCTGGGTAATGCAAATGCTGTATGATTTTCAATGTCATTTCTGAAACCTGAACTTTGGAATAATTTTTATACTGTGCTTCTATAGTTTCGTAAGTGTTGATTCACTGTAAGGGGTGGGGGTGAGGGCTTAAATGAGGTGTGTAGCTGCCACCAAATCTCAACATGGACAAGAAAATCAAGTCATAAAAGACTCTGTGTTCCACTGTGGGGCTGAACTCTGTCACCTCTCCTAGTATTTACTTCTCCTCCATTTCACTTAGGGATTGATTACACAAATTCATCTCGTGACCCATGGCCTATGAATTACCCTGCTGTTACTTTACAGGAGCAGATCACAGAAAGCACATTCACAGCTGTTTAAAATTAACACTTCTTTCTTATCAGAAATGGCTCCACTCCTTTCCTGACATCAAGATATTAGTGAAGGTTCTGTACTGTAAATTCTTTGTCCTTCCTGACTTCCTGACTCTGCCCTTTCTTACCGCCTACAGCCAGTGATGATGACAACAAATTGTCAGAGAACTGCGGCCTCACAAATGCACATTAAAATTCCAGAAGCTCAACATCCTTAAAAGATGGGTCCAGACAGATCTAGGAGAATCCATTTTTACTCACTTGGATATTGAAGTATTTTTTGTTTTGAATTTTGATGTGGGGTTGGCTACTGTCTCCCAAAGTATCCAGTGCATTACATGAATTTACGGTAACAGTGGGTACTTGGGCCCCACTGGTGCCACTCTGGGGTTTCTGCGGTAAATATAAATAATTAAGACCAGCCTGTTTATTATACAAGACTTCATTTTTTCACAAATGTTCCCATACTTGCTTTAAATATTTAAGTTAAAGTAGGCACCAAAAGAGCAACTCCACTGGAGTAAACATGAGTTAAATACAGCAGAGAATTTAGTTTAACACCAGACTACCCCAAACTCCCTGGATTTTCTGCAGTTTTTCATCCTGGGTTAGCTTTCTTACATTTCCTGATATCTTTTGGAATGTCTCCCTTCCTTGTTGTACAATGTATTCAGAAAATAAATGTTTATTTTATTACTTGTCTAGAAAGAGGAAAGAAACGCTTAAGGCCTTCGAGGGCTAGAAATAATAACCACTAATTGGGAGTAATCTTTGTCACTGAGTCCTTATTAGTATGAATAACGTATCATTTACTTATTTCCTTTAAAAACTGTCACATATGAAAATCAGCAGCAGTTTAACATTTAAATACAAAAGCTAAAATTAAAATTGATGCCAGGAGATTCAGTGTCAGGGCAACAGGAGCACAAATAAGCAATCAAGTTGAACCCTTTGTGATAATAATGCTCCCAAACCTAGAAAGACCAGAGAGAAACCTGCAACATGACAAAACTGTATAAGAGGTGTCAGTCCTGTCGCTCTTCATTTATCAAAAAAAAACAAAAACAAAAAAACAAGTGTTATGCCAGACGTTTGTAACCAATCTTTTAAAATACCCTTAATATTTTTCTTTTGTGTGATTTCAACAGTCAAAAATATGGTGGATTCCTTTTAAATCACCCTATTTAATCATGGGGAAAACATGCCAGAGGTAGTCACAATAACCAGCTTCCTCCTGCTCCAATCCCCTGCGCAGCCCTTTCCCCACTCGCACCTGCTGGAGACACCAGCTGCGCCGTCCACAGCTGGGTTGGCGCTGCTGGAGGGCAGGCACCTACTCCCTAAGAGCTAACAGTGGTGCCCGCACGCTGCAGACATCCAACTATTACCTGAAAGGATTGGAAGTGACATTCATAAACCCTGTTACTGCTGTGCTCCCAGGCTGGTGGTAGTGCCTTCCCCTTTAGCCATTCAGGGTGTGAGGGCGACCCATTTCAGCCACACTGCAGGAATGGATTTAAGAGCAAACTTCCTTCTCTTCCATCCTGCCTACTTTTCTGCCCCCCAGACATAACCACTCGTGTCTGAAGCTACGCTATAGTTTGTACAATACAAACTACAGATGCTTGTACCCAACCCTCACAACCACCTTTCAAGTTAGGTAAGGCAAACATAATACCCACTTAACACGTAAAGAATGAGAGGTTTAGGAAGGTTAAAGAATTTGGTCAAGGTCTAATAAAGAAAATGCTCTTTTTGCAATCTTATTATTAAGGCCAAACTAACAGTAACAAATCCTAATATCAATGTTCCCATGTGGAAACTACAGACAACCCACTTCCAAATGCATCTCATATTCACAATCTGCCTTGTCTTTCACTCATTCTCTCATATATTATTATTGCTTACGTGTTTGGAACACACCCAATGCTTCAATGAAGAAAATGTTTGTTGAATAACAAACAGCACAACTATAACCTGGAATGTGAAGTAAATACAAAACTCCTCAAAACACCAGTAAGGCAGTATCTTTGGTAAGCTTTTATTTAAAGGAACTAATGTCTGCCAAATTACTAGGGAAATTGCCTCCCAAATTAAAGATGACCCAATTAAAGTTATATTAGAAATGAGGGGAAATTAAAGTTCTTTTGGTCAAATGGTTTTCACGCTTCTCCCTTTATAAAATAATTCTGACAGGAATGAAAATTTTAGTGGCAAATCGTGCAAGATAAATAAGTAGTCTGGGCTTAACCAGAAGCAGAAAGTGATTCTGCAACCATTTCTAACAGTATTGTAGAAGCTAGCGCTTCAGACTTTAAATTTATGCTGTGATCTATTCTAGGTCATAAACAAACCAAGCTCTCAAACTCCTGGGGTTCTCTCTGAATAGCTAATAGGAAAAGTGGTTTGGAAAAAGTCCAGAAAAAGCTTACACCCAGATTCATTCTGCAATTTTTGTAAATCACATTTTTGAAAAGAGGTAGGAAGTAAAATTCTAAAGATAGGCTTTTTCTTAGTTATGTAAAGTATTTTATTTCTAATTTAAGAAGAGTAGCTTTTTCATGTTAGCTGTTTTCAATTCTCACCATTTAAAGTTAGTTGAACGAAATTATTGATATTGAAAATGCACTGAAATTCAATTTAAAAATTTTAAGGTTGGATGTTAGACTAATGGGATGGGTTCCAACTTTCGCCATTTTCCCAAGATAAGCTATTTTTGCTTCTCATGAGGTAGACAGGAAGGAACACACTGATACTCCAGCTTGGGGGCTGGCATGTGGCTCCCTAACTCATGGGTCCTGGGCTGTCAAGGCTGCAAAAGAAGAGGAAAACTATCCCACAAAACCGAATTTGGACAAGGCTGAGAGGAAGACAGTGAAACCTGTGTGTTTTGCATGGGGACCCTTACAAAAACTCAAAATGCTTGGTTAAGGTGTGTGCTGTGAAAAACCAAGAAGGGTGGAGCCAGACTGACATCACAAATCAAGGTGTCCTCCAAAGATCCAGGAAGGGGCCCACAAAAGTATAAGGCCTAAGAATTAGAAATAGTGGAGACAGCTTTTAGGCTTTCACGGGCTATCAAGCTCTTAGTGTCCAAGCTAACTATTTGTAGATTTCTGAACGAAGAAGCAATTCCGAGGAGAGATTCAGGTTATATGGCAAATAATTATCAGGGACAGCCTACCAAGGTGTCAGGATTTACAAAGTGATTTACCTATCTTTTCTCTGACTTCCACCACCCTTCCAAACATGAACACACACTGAAGTCAGACCCATCTCAAGTCGAATCCTAGATCCGCCCTTTTCTAGATGCAAGACTTGAATTAGGCACGTAACTTTTCTGAGCCTTACTTCCTTCACTCAACAAAAATGAAAACGCACCCCTTGCAATAGCTGTGGCACATAGCCACTGTTCAATACATATATGCTAACTGACAGCACATATGTGCGAATTAGATGTGATATGGATGCCATGTGATATGTTAGCCATGGCTCCTATGCCATTCCATTTTATGATTAAAGTATCAACCAGGTTAATTAAAAAGAAAAAAGAAAAAGAAAGGAAAGTATTTCAACAACTTATCCCCCAAGTTCCACTTCAGGCATTTTACTCAATAAAACTTGGCAATGACCACTAGCCCAAAGAAACTCAATGTACTGTGCTATTACTTTTTGTCCAATGAAGCAGGGAGTTAAGAGTTTAACAATGTATAACTAGGCTTTTTCTTAATGAAGATTTTCTTTTATGAAAACATAGTAACCTATTTCTTAGACTGTATTAGTCTGCTATTGCCATAATCATCCCATAGAAAACAAAGCATCCCAAACTCATGGCTCATAACAAGCATTGATTCTCATGCAGACGGGTTTGCAACGCACTATTGACCAGCAATTGTGTACAAAATCGAATGCAGGTGCAAACATGAGTTAACTTGTGTAGCAAACTACATCCATCTGTCAGTAACTGAAGTCTGGTGGGTCCAGGCAGGGCCTGGTTGGGCAGCTCTGCTTCATGCTGGAGGTTCACTCCACTCATGTTCACTCTGGGGTCAAAGCTGATGGGGCAGCAGCAGACCAGGCAAAGTTCTTCTTGTGGCAAATTAACAGAGTGTGAAACCAAAGGTAAACCATGCAAGTATACTTGAAGCTTTATGTCACATCCACTGCCGTGCCAATGACCAAAGCAATCTCATGGCCAAACCCAGCCTCAGCAGGATGGTTGTTGGACAATCAAAAAGCACTTAACAAGCCCTGGCTGGTAGCACAGTGGATAAGGTGCCGGCCTACAAACCCAAAGGTTGCTGGTTCGATTCCCCAGCCAGGGCACATAACCAGGTTGCAAGCCAGGTCTCCAGCCAGTTCCTTGGCTGGAGGCAGGTGAAAGGCAACCATACATTGATGTTAAAAAAGGAAGAAGAAAAAAAAAAGTACCTAACAATGAATACTAAACTTTTTTTTAAGATTTTATTTTATTATTTTTAGAGAGAGGGGAAGGGAGAGAGGCAGAGAGGGAGAGAGACATCAGTGTATGGTTGCCTTTCACCTGCCTCCAGCCACAGATCTGACTGGAGACGTGGCTTGCAACCTTGTTATGTGCCCTGGCTGGGGAACCTAACCTGCGACCTTTGGGTTCGCAGGCCAGCACCTTACCCACTGTGCTACCAGCCAGGGCTGAATACTAAACTTTTAACTAGTTAGATGTAGTTGCATTATTTCTACATGGAGTTAAATTCACATTGATCAGGTTCCAAAAGGAAAGATCTTGAGGTAATTAAAGAGGAGATTCTGGAGTGATGAAGTATTAATAAAGATGAAAATTTTAATATTCCAATTAGTCAACAAGAGGTAACTCAGTCTTCAGATATTAATTTATAATTACATAGGAAATAATTTCAAGCATGTTTTACATGTTTCAATTCAATCAGACTGCCTCTTTACTCAAACTGCTATGTCAAACCATCAAAAGTAATTGATATTAAAATTTAAAATAACAAATCTTTGCTATTTTGTGAGATTTTTCAGTTGAATAAACATCTGTCATTTTAAAAATTCATAAATGTACCTAGGGAAAGCTCTAACATACTGTACTTATTTGAAAAACTTTGCAAAATGTATTAAGATTGACATAAAAATGAAAATAAAACATTAAACCAATGTATGCACTTTGAAGCTCAAGCATTTTCAACCAATTTGAAATTCTAGATTGAGAAAATAATAGACAACAAAAGTACATTTAGTCAAAAGAGCACCAGTCTGTTTTCAATCATTTTATAAATTATTCAGTGCAAGCTTAGAGAAATGATTTTAATTAAGAAAGATTACACTTGGTATTAATATGGTAAAATATGCTGACAATATTTAAAATCTATGTGGTGATAACAGAAACAAAGATTTCCTTAGCAATATAAACAAATGAGTTCAATGGGAATTTTTAAAAAATATTTTCCTTTATTTTTTTTTTAAAGATTTTAATTTTTATTATTTTTAGAGAGAGGGAGGGAGGCAGAGAAGAAGAGAAACATCAGTGTATGGTTGCCTTTCACCTGCCTCCATCTGGGGACCTGGCTGGAGGACTGGCTTGCAACCTGGTTATGTGCCCTGGCTGGGGAATCTAACCAGTGACCCTTGGGTTCGCAGGCTGGCACCTATCCACTGAGCCACCAGCCAGGTCCCTCAACAGAAATTTTTGATTCCCGGAACTCCACTGTTCGTAACTCAAAGCCTCAATTTTATAAGACTATCAAAGATCTATTTTAAGGACTGAAGATTACTTAGGATCAACTGCTTAGATTAAAAACCTAATCAAGTACCTTTACTGGGTAGTAGGTACAGCATTAGATATTGATTAATGCTAATGAACTAATCTGTGAATTAAAATTTTTTTAATCTAATATATTATCATTTCTATTCTATGTCCTCATAGTATGCCTCTTTTCAGGAACCTGCCATAGATCTGCTGATGTGAACAAGTCTCATATCCAAACTCACTCTGGTGGCATTCAAAGCCCTCCACTGTGTTGTCTCAACTTATTTTCTGTTGCCCCATGAGAACATTGGTCTTGGTAAGCTGCTCTAGTGATTGAAAAGATATCTTAAGCATGTTATTCCTCATTGAAAAACAGGCATCTAGTGCCTCCACAGGATATTTGACCCATCTGTTAAGGCTCTGCTTAAGCCCCTACCTCTTACATTGAATATTTCCTATTGGACCCCATCTTCCAGGAAGCTCTTCCACCTCTAAACTTTGATAGCAGGTAACTGTCTGACTCTGTATATGGACTTTATCACAAAGTTGTCTTGGATCGTTGAACTTTTCACATGTACCTTATCATCCCTTTGTAGATTCTAATGCCTTTACATGTAAATTCCATATCCAAGATACATACTCCAGATTGCCCATCCAAGATTCATTCTCCTTTGGTTCCTTAGGAATAGAACACAAATTTTGCTTAGATGGCAAAGCACCCAGTTAAAAATACCCACCATCCAAAATTCCCTGGCACACAGAAATGCCCATGTGACCCTAGTTCTGACTAAAAAGAGCAGAATATTTGTAGAGACCTCCAGAAAAGATCACAAGGACAAAAGCCATATGTTAAGGACAAAGAAACCTGGAACATTGATGACATCATCACACCTCTGTACCAGCCCTAGACTGTCTACCTCCAGACTTGTTTTAAGAAAAAATAATTCCTGCTTAATTAAGCTACTTTTAATTGGATTTCCATTACACACAGTAAAAATGGTAATCCTAAGTGACATGTGCTAACACTATTATGAATAAAAATTTTTAATTACCAATTAATACTTAGCATTGTATTAGTATGTAGAAAATACAAAAATGTGTATGTCCTCTGCTCTCTCAAAGTTATCAATTAAAGAAAAGGCATACACAAAAAAACAAATCCCATTTACCATAGCAACAAGAAAAATAAAGTACCTAGGAATCAACTTAACTAAGGAGGTCAAAGACCTGTACTCAGAAAACTACAGAACAATGAAGAAAGAAATCAAGGAAGACACAAATAAATGGAAGCATATACCATGTTCGTGGATGGGAAGAATTAACATCATTAAAATGTCCATACTACC